>PVHP010003511.1:6171-78089 GCA_004024765.1 Zapus hudsonius
CAGCCAGGTTGGCCAGGCCTCACCAGCCCTCTCTCCCCAGGGAAGGACCCCACGCCCTCCATGCTGGGCCTCTGCGGCTCCCTGGCCTCCATCCCCAGCTGCAAGTCCCTGGCGAGCTTCAAATCCAACGAGTGCCTGGTGAGCGACAGCCCTGAGGGCAGCCCAGCGCTTAGCCCAAGCTGAGGAGCTTGTGCAGTACCAGCCCCAACTTAAGGGGCCATGGACAACTGCCACCTTCCCCCGAGTTCCCCTAACCCAGGCTACCTTTCCAGAGAACACTGCTCATCCAGCCAGGTTGTCTCTGGGGAGAAACAACCCCTGCCTCTTGCTCATTTTGGTTTCCTGCCCAAGGAGGCAGGAGCTGCATGGGGAAGCAAGGGGCCAGGAGGTGGGGGTACTGAGGCCACAGGGACCTGCCCCCATCCACGAAGCTGCTCCATTCTGAGACTCTGAAGCCTGCCTGGCTCCCTCTGGACTTTCTACTCATCTTCCATACCTGCCTCAGGAGCTGGGGGCCATGCCTTGGCACCACTGCTGCCCTGCCTCTCTGGTCTGTCCCGATGTACCCTCTGAAGTTACCCCCATCCCATTCCTCTATCCCCATGTGGGGGACCTTTGGGGGATCAAGCAAATAAAAACCAGAGGACTAAGGTGGCTTCATCTGTGGGGGTCTGGAGTAGGGCCCCATGCTAACAGGGTCTCGTAACCCTGTCAGAACTAATGTGCCCTGTGGGAAGAGGTGGGCCATATCCCAGGAGAAAGAAGTCTGCCCAGGGTAGAACAGACCCATGGGTCCTCCTTGGACCTGACCCTAGTGCTTGCTGTGGCAGGAGCTTCCTTGCCAAGCTGCCAGGTAAGCAGACTGCTCCCCCACTGTCACTCCAGTGCATTCTTGGGGAGATGGAACCCCACTCTCAATGTAACAGTGGGCCCATACCGAAGGGACCTCACTAAAATTTTGGCTACAAGTCAAATCTAGGGTCACACTCAAGGTGGGCTGTGGTGACTTTTTTGGAGACAGGTCTTGCTATATGTAGCCCTGGTTGACCTGGTACTTGTGGTAATCCTCCTGCCTCAGCCTCTCAATTGCTGAGATAACAAGTGTGGACCACAACACCCAACCTGGGAAGACTTCTTTCTGAGCAGCCAAAGCCCTCCTAGACTCCCCATTTGCTTACCCCCAACCCCTGGACACCACGGTCAGAGCAATGCACAAAAGGGCATCATCTTTAGACAGAACAGGGCTGGGCAACAAAGCCTGGCCCTAGGTTTTTAGGGACCAAGTTACAGTAGCAAACAAAGGGAACACAAAGAAAGGGCATCTATGAGATTTGGTCTTGAACTTGGGTGTGAGAAAGTAGCAATTTAGGGAAGGAAAACAGCAGAAATCAAGCTGTGAGGATAGCCTGGGTGACCAGGTTGGGGGGGGGGGGGAAGAACACGTGGTTGCTCCCCAGTACTGAGGCAAAGGCACTTGGCTCGGTCTTGTGCCCCTACCAGTGCAAGGGCTGGGTGGATCCTCACCCCTGTCAGCGGCCTAGAAGCTGTTCCTGGTTGAGCCTCTGAAAGAAGCTTTTGCCAAACTCATAAGTACTGATCATGATGGCACATGAGGGCGCAGCCTTGATGATCCTCGGGAGGAAACCTATTGTGGGAAGGCGGGCTGCAGTCAGGCGCTAGGGTCTGACTACACACACAGCATAACTTGCATGCATCCACAAACAAGCATCACCCACCTGCAAAGAGTCCCCTGGTGCCCGATTCAGCCCGAATTCTCCGAAGCAGTATCCAGGTGGAGTCGGCTCGCGGGGGCTTCACTGTGGAATCAAGGCTTGTCTCAGCAGGGCCCAGCCTGAGCCCCTCCCCACTCCCTACCTCCACTAGACCCAGCTCACTTCTCACAGCTTCCACAGCTCCCAGGGCAACCTGCCGTTGGGTCTTCACAACATCAAAGGGTAGAGTCAAGGTTGCAGCCACCTGGTGGGACAGGGAGACACTGAGGTTCACAGGGTTGGCTAAGGAGAACATGTGAGCCCCCCAATGGGTGCTGACCATTGTGTGTGGGTTCTTCAGGGCATCACACTGACTGACCCTCAGGCCTCCCAGGTCGCCCTCTGCTGGCCTTAATCCTATCTCATCAACTCACCATTCCTGAGATGCCACCAGCCACGAAGCTGACACCCACAGATGTCTGGTCATTTGGTCTGAGTCCACTCAACCAGCTCTTCACCAGCTCATAGTTGAACCAATACAGAGCTGAGGAAGTAGGGTACACTCATTAGAGATGGAAGCCAGTGAGGTGGGTTCCAGACCTCCTATCTCCCACACGACAACCAGTACTTCCTGGGCACAGGCTCTATCTGCTTTGTACCAGTCTTGTACCAGGTCCTCTGCAGGACTTAGCTCAGGAAAACCCAGCAAAACTCCCTAATGGTCATCTTACAAACAAGGAACCCAAGGCTCAGAGAAGGGATGTGACTTTGCTCCCTTTCCTCTCCCTGCACCACTGGTTACCTACCTGAGAAGGGTACATCTCGAAGGGCTGTGGGTCCCCAGCCCAGCCACAGTGAGCGCCAACCCCCCTGAGCCACCGCAGACTGGACACAGGTGGCTAGCTCCCGGTATGACACATGCTGAGCCTGCAACTTGGTCCGCACAAGCTCCAGGGGGCTGGTCACTGTCACAGTCCCCACTGGGGGGAACGGGGGAGAAGAAAGTGGAAAGAGGTGAGGCTATAGGTCCCACATGGCAGAGCCCAGCTCCCGCCCTGTCCCAAGGTCTGCAGGCTTAGTACACCCCCCCCACAACCCCCCCCCCAAACTGACAGAAGTAGGGGCTGGGAGCCAGAGCTGACTAAGCTGAGGCACAGGTGGGGCAGAGGAGATCAAGGGTCCCTGGTCATGCTCACTGCGGGCCAGGGCACCAGCCACCATGGGTGTGTAGAAGTCAGAGGTAAAAGCTTGACCACACAGGAAAGCCTTGAGCTGGTCATAGGCAGTGAAGTAGATGGCTGTAGCTGGCACGGTCATCACCCTGGGGGTTTGGACAGAGGCAGCTCCTAACCCTTCCAAGCATCCTCTGCCTTCCCTTGCCAACCAACAAGGAACAAGGACCAGCAGGTGCCAGGAGAAGGAAACACCCAGGACTGGGCTACTCACAAGGTGGCTGGAAGGCCACTCCACAGGGTCCTGGTGCCTTCATGCCTCACAATCTTCACAAAGGCATCCTGAGCAAGTGGGTATCAGCCATAGAAGAGGATGGACATGAACAAGGCATATGATGAAGCTAAGCCCAGGAAGAGCCTGGCCTGATGCCCTCAGCTTCTGCCCACTGCCCTGCTGAGAGCCAATCAACTCCTGAGGCCTCCATACATGCTGCTCTCTCTTCACCCTTCAGAACCTTATGGAGGACTTGGGGTGTAGTGCAGTAGTAGGTTTGTCTGTCTTGTACAAGAGCCCAGCCGTCTTTGTTGCTTTTCACGGCAGGGTCTCCCCCTAATCCAGGCTGACCTGGAACTCACTCTGTGGTTCCAGGGTGGCCTCAAACTCAGTGATCCTCCTACTTCAGCCTCTCGAGTGCTGGGATTAAAGCCATGTGCCACCATGCCCAGCTAAGACCCCAGTTTTTATTCCCAGTATCAAAACTAAGAATCTACCCAGGCATAGTGGCTTGCCTATGATCCCAGTACTTGGCAGGCTGAGGTAGGATTGCCACGAGTTCCAGGTCAACCTGGGCTGGAATGAAACCCCTGCCATTAAAAAAAAAAATCGCCCGAGAATCCTTAGGAAGAATTGCTCCCTGGCAAGCCCTTCTCAAACTGGCCACCTCTGCCTGCTTTGTGCTGCCCATCCTTCCCCAGGCCTGCTGCCTAACCAGACCAGGTCCCTTGAGAACAGAGATGCTGCTCACCACAGTGCCAGTGAAGCGGGTAGGATCTTGAAGCCAGGTGGTACAACGGGTACCATTTGGGCACAGGTACAGGGGCTCCAGGACACCATTGCAGTACAAGAGGCATTTCCCTGGGGATTGGAGAGAGGAGGGTGCTGGGGAAAGGAAGGGGACATTAGGATGGTAGGGCCCTGAACATTACTGTGGTGGTAAGGCTCAGTCCCGATGTGGATGTTTTTGTGTGGTGTACATAGCTGGTTAATGTGACCTGAAAGTACATGTTAGCCCACGACCATGAGTCCCACACCCCAGATGCTCTTGGGACAGTGGAAAAATTCCTCCCTGGGCCCTCCCAGGTCCCCATGGCTTGGGGCACTCACATTTGGTAGAGACACTCCAGAATCTGGAGTAAGGTGTCAGCTCTGAAACACGAGGCAGATCTACTGTCAGGAACATCCCAGAACCCTTCCCAAGAGCTCCAGCTCCAGGAGGTCCTTACTCTGCCTAGGCAGCCCGCCTCTCCACTGGCCCCAAGTTCAGTTACTCACCACTGGCTACAGAGGGCCTCTGAGACTGCAGGCGGACCTTCACCACGTCCAGGGGTGTCACTGGGGAAGGAAGCAGGTCTGAAGGCAGGTTCTGTTCAGAAACCCCCTTCCCCCCCTCAACAGAACTAAGTTGCCTTCAATCTCTAGCCCACCCCAACTTCCCAGATCTTACTGAAGAGAGAGGTGACCACAGCCCCAGCTCCAGAGGCCACCATTTGTTGAAGGGGGCTAATGCCCCCAGGATCCTGATCAGCCATGTTGGAGCTTCAATCCTGAAAAGTAGACCTCAGTCAAATGGAGAACATACTGACAAGACCAGCCTGAGGAACGACTGGCATCAGGCCAGGCGCTCTGGGACTTTAACCACTGCTCACCCTGCACAGGTTGCCTCCATGATCATTACCTCCCGGCCATTATCTTTCCCACCCTCAACCTCACCAGGTGGGATATTGCTCTAGCCCAGGCTGACCCCAAACTCATGGCGATCCTCCTACCTCTACCTCGGTTTCCCAAGTACAGGGCTAAAGGCTTGAGCCACCACACCCGGCCCCCATGATCTTTTAAAAGAAATCATTGTCAGGGCCCTTTTCTCAAAGGGAAATTAAAATTAAGGCTCACGGATGAGAGTGACCTATCTAAGGTCACTTTGTGAGTGTGGAATGAAGCTGGAACTGCTGCCCAGTGGTTAAAGGCCATGGTGGCCCACGCCATCTGCTCAGCCTGAAGCTTACTCGGCACTTCCTAAGAGCAGAGGTCAGGATTGGCCCTGACAGTCCAAAGCTCCAAATACCTGAGCCATGCCCCTCGGCCGGCCCAGGCTCCAGCACCCAGCCCCTAGGCAGGCACAGGAACGCCCGAGGTTCCAGGAGAGGAGAGGCTGGGCATCCAGACAGACGCGTAAACAAACCCGATGTCAGAGAGAAAGGTCCACTTTCACTCACCTTCGTTCCGGCCGGTTGGGGCCGGCTGCCTGGCCCTCCCCCACACCCCCTGCCTTCCGGGGCCCCAGGGCCAGGCTCAGAGGCCCGGACCCGAGGACGTGCTCTCGGCCATTTTCTCCCAAGATTACAAACTGCGGGCTCGGCGGAGACGGCTGGAAGCGGGAGCTCTCTCGACCCTCCGTGCCCAGGCCCAGCCCGGGGGCGCCGGGTGAGGACCACAGCGCCGGCCGCCCCCGCCCCCACCAGCTACGCCTCGGGGCCCTTCGGTGATCCCACCCTACCTCCAAATCGGACCCCCGCCCAGGCCCGCCCACCTGGCTCCGAGCCGGTGCTTGCGCGGCGCCCCGCCAGGGGCCTGGCGGGCCCATAGCGGGTCCACGGCCGGTGGAGGGTCGGCGCGCGCCCGCCCGCCGCGCACCGTGGCCGACCAGGAAAGCCTCTGGCCGGCCCCGCCCCCAGGCGCCCGCTAAGCCCCGCCCCGGCGCAGCTAAGCCCCGCCCCGCGGGCCGACCAGTCTTGCGCGCGGAGTGCCACGGGGACCGCCCACTCGCCTGCCCCGCCTCCTCCCGGGCTGGCCGCGTGGGCCGGGAGTTCCTGGGAGCCCGCGGGTCAAGGTCGTCGCGTTGACCCGGCTGCACTAGAGCCGCCGACCGCAGGCTAGCGCACACCCCCGCTCCCTCTCGCCCGCACCCGGCGGAACACGGCCCCGGGAGGGAGTCCCGGCGCTGGCCTGCAGGAACTTTCCAGACGGCGTGGGTATCGCCACGCTCATCTGAGTCTCGGTTCTTCAAGTCATCAGGGGATCAGACGTGGTAGAAAACATCTCACCTGCCGTGCTTGAGCTCCCGGGTGGAGTCTTACAATTGCCGGCAGTGGGACGATCGCATCCCCACTTAGGGATGACGAAACCCGGCTGCAACCCTGCAACGCTTTGACTAAGCCGCAGGCACGTGGGTGAGGTGAACCCGAGCCGGGGCCTGCGAGGGGCCCTGTGCCTCGGCGTCCGATGGAATAGGGGAAGGAAACAATGCTTTATTGGCAGAGACAGGAGAGAGTGGGTGCGGCGGGGCCTCTAGCCACCACAAACTCCAGAAGCACGGGCCACTTGGCGTCCGGCTTCACGTGGGTCCAGAACCCGGGTTGGTAGGCTTGGTAGGCAGTCGTCTTAACCAGGGAGCCATCTCTCCAGCCCCAAGCCGACATTTTTGTGACTATGCTTACACCGTCGTCTCTTCTAAGGCTTAGAACCTTTATTTTACTTTTTTTTTTTTTTGCCAGCAGCAGCAGAGAGAGAGAGAGAGGCCTCCAGCCGCTGCAAATGAACTCCAGATGCACGTGCCACCTTGCTTAGAACTTTTTTGTTTTTCGAGGTCGGGTCTCGCTCTAGCCCAGGCTGGAATTCACTACGTGTCTCAGGGTGGCCTTGAACTCATGGTGATCCTCCTACCTCTGCATCTTAGTACTGGGACTAAAGGCGTGTGTCATCTCGCCCCGGCTAAATTTCAGAACTTTTTAGGCAGTTGCTGCCGAAACAGGCTCTCATTTGACACGAGACAGAGCGGGCGCGAAGATGAGAGCCCAGGATGGGAACCGGTGGAACTTTTCCCCGTTCCTCCCCACGTGGTAGGACGGCTGGAATCCAGCGAGGACGGTTCGGATTCAGTTCCTCAGGGAGACACACGTCTCTCCCGCAGAAACCGCCCCTCCAGCTCCAACCGTCCCCCTCGCCTTTAAAACCGCGACTCGGCATGGTAGTTCCAACTGCGGGGAAACCGCCGGTGTGAGCCTGCGCCTTTAAGAAGAGGAGGCCGTGGCCATGACGTCACCGCCTCCCCAGCCCCCCTACTGGCCACCGGCGGCGCTGGCGCCGCCCCTCTAGCGGGGTTAGCACGTGGATGCCGACGGGCCAACCATGGCCTTTCCCTAGGAAAAGGCCTTTTTAGCCCCCACCGCCCCGAAGCCCTAGTTGGGGGCGGAGTGGTGCCAGAGACGCAGCCAGTGGTCACCTGGCCAGGGGGCTGCACACCTGTAACCCTCCGCTGGGGAGGCTGAGGCTGGAGGATTGTCGCGAGTTCTAGTGAGCCTCTCCCTTTCCACCCCAAGCTAAATTCAAAGTAACACAAGAATCATGTCCTAGGGCTGGAGAGATGGCTCAGCGGTTAAGGCACTTTTCTCCAGTGCCTGAGGCTCCCGGTTCAATTCCCCAGGACCACATAAGCCAGACCCACAAGGTGGTGGCCCTGGTGCTCTCTCTCTCTCATCATCATCATCTATCTCCTGTATCTCTCTGCTTGAAAATGAATAAATAAAATATTAAAAAAAGAAAGTAATTGTGGTTAAGAATAAAATAAAAAGTATATATTTAAAAAGAATCACGTCCTAAACTGGGTTAAGTGAGAACTCCAGCGCCAGGCCGTTCTAAGGGCTTCTTCAACCTCCAGTGCCAGGATTCCAGGTGCCATGCACCTTCCTCACTCCCACTCCAACTTCCCATTTTTCAGATGAGGAAAGAGAGTCCCCCGAGGTCAGTTAGATGCCTCCACATCCCAAGGTGAGGTCCTGGCCTGCGAATCTGCCATTTCCTAAAGCACCTGTGGAAACCATAGCAACTCCTTAAACACTCTTCAGTGTCCCCTGTGTAACATGGTGACTGTAACACCTCTGCCTGCCTGCTGTGGTCGCAAGTGACGGTCACAAGCGAGATAGTACAGCCGGAATCAAACAGTGAACGCTGAGCCTCAGTTTCCCAGTCTGGAACTACAAAGTGAGTTCTAGGTCAGAAAAAAAAAAAAAAAATCTGTATGTGTTGTTATACTTCCGCTTCTTTGTGTAAAAAGACAATAACGTGTAGTCTGCTTACAGACTTTTGGCTCCTTGAAGAGTTTGTAAGGGTCCTGGGCAGCCTGGAGACGTTTTCCGTGGGTGCTGATCCCCCTTTTGGGGTGAAAGGGGAATCCTCTCCAAGGATGGTCATGGTGGGTCAAGGACCTTGACCTGCGCAGAAGCTCTGAGCCTGGAGGCCAGCGGAGGCGGCTGCTGCCTGGCCGCCTGAGTCAAGGTTCACCTTAGTCATGTGTGCACCGATGTGCTGGAGGGACCATGTGACTGATTGTGAAAAAGCCTCAACTCCTTTGCACTGTGGGAGAAAGAGCAGCTAGTCCTCACCGGCTCAGGAGCGGAGAACCCTTCATTTGCACCCCAAAAACCTAGAGACAATGGTAGGTCCAATGGTAGGACCCCAGCAGCCCCTCTGAGGATAAGGTCCCCCCCATCCAGCAGGCTGTGCTGGCGCATGCCTTTAACTCCAGCACTTGGAAGGCTGAGGCAGGAGAATTGCTGTGAGTTCCAGGTCAGCCTGGACTACGGTGAAACACTACCTAGAAAAGAAAAAGGAAAAACAAACCAGAGCTAAGTTCCAGGGCTGTTGCTGAGCCACTGACCCTCACCCCCACCCAGAACTCTGTGAAATATGGCCCATGGATCCTGCCAGTGGGAAGGGGTGGCAGAGCCAGCCAGGTCGTCACTGGGACAGATGGAGAAAAGGGAGCAAAGCATGTAAGAGCTGTGGGTTGCAGAAGCTGTCCTCGTTCCTAGGCAACAGCCCTGGAGAGAGGGAAGGAAGGAAGGGAGGAAAGGTCAGGACCAGGACCAGAGGCTGGGGAGTCAAGGGCATATTGTTAATTATTGCCCCAGTCTTGCAATTATTATGAATTTTTTTTTGAGATAGGGTCTCATGTCCTGCAGGCTTGGCCTCAAACTAAGTAGCTGAGGCTGGCCTTGAACTTCTGATCCTCCTACCTCTGCTTCCTGAGTACTGGGATCAAAGGCATGAGCCCCCAAGCCTGGCAGAGGTAGGAGGATTGTGAGTTCAAGGCCAGCCTGAGACGACCTAGTGAATTCCAGGTCAACCTGGGCTAGAGTGAGACCCTACCTCGAAAAACTAAAATAAATCAATAAATAAAAGGTGGTGAGAAAGAGTCCCTCCCCAACACCTATGGAATGAGCAAAAGTACAAACCTACGATTGTTAACTTAAAAACAAATGTTGGCCTTAACCCCCAGTACCACTAAATAAATAAGCATAATTCTCCAGCCCATTAGGGACCTGCTTCCTGGCATCCTCCTCCCCTCCCCTCCGACCCCCATGGCCAGACAGGTGGGTTGGGAGCTGCTAGACACCCAACAATTCATTTAAGGGGTCCTGGGTGTTGTCTGCCAGAGGGGTAGGGTCCTGGCTGAGACCTTCCAGAAGAGCTCTGCTCTTCGGGGGAAAATGTGGATTGTGTACTTTGTTGTAGAAAGCACTTTGGGGACATACACAAGTATCAAAATTCTAAATGAGGGCTGGAAAGATGCCTCGGCGGTTAAGACACTTGCCTGCAAATCCTAAGGACCAGGGTTCAATTCCCCAGTGCTTACATGCACAAAAGGGTGCATGTATCTGGGGGTTGCAGGCTGGAGGCTCTGGCCCATCTGTTTCTTTCTCTCTCTCTCTCTCTCTCTCTCTCTCTCTCTCTCTCTCTCTCTCTCTCTCTCTCTCTCTCTCTCGTTTGTCTCACTCTGCTTCTAAATGAATAAAATTGTTTTTCAAAACATTCTAGCTGGGTGTGGTGGTGCAGGCCTGTAATCCCAGCACTCAGGAGGCAGAGATATAGGGGGATCACTGAGTTTGGGGCTAAATAAAATAAAATAAAATAAATTCTAAATGAGGTTGAGGCAATGGCTCAACGGTTATAAAGGAACTTGTTTGCAAGGCCTGCCAGTCCAGGTTCAGCTCCCGAGAACTCATGCCAATCCAGATGCACAGAGTGATGCATGCATCTGGAGTTTGTTTGCAGGAGCAAGACACCCCCATGTGGTACCCATCCCCCCTCTCATTTCTAAATGCCTAAACCCTTGCTTAGCCAAGCCACTTCTAAGAATTTCTTCAACCGTCTGATTGCACAGAGCAAAATGATGCACAAAGTCGGCCTTCCTTGTTGAAAGAACAGTGTGTCTGTCACTGGAGAGGAACTGCTAGGAGCATGACGTTATCTCCCTAAGATGGGCTCTGCAGACCCTTGAAAGGGAGCCGCAAACATTGTCAAAGGCCAGCAGCGTGGCCTGGGATGCAGCTCAGTAATAGCATACTGCTCCAGCGCTGTGAGGCCCTGGGGTTGATTGCAAGCATCTGAAAAAAGAAAAGAAATCCATACAGTCCCGGATAGTTGCTCTTAGCAGGAATGTCACTGCCCCCTAGGGGACGTTTTTAAAATCTCTGAGTCTAGGGCTATTTTGGGTTATGGCAACATTGGGGCTCCTGTCATTTGATAGACTGCGGGTCAGAGAGGTGAAAGGCCTTGCTGAGAGCCTAGACTATTCTGATACAACGAGGGATTTCAACAAGAAGAATATATATATATATATTAATGTAGGGTCTCGCTCTAGCCCAGGCTGACCTGGAATTCACTAAGTAGTCTCAGGCTGGCCTTGAACTCACAAGCTTCCTCTTCTTAAACAATCACATACATGAGAAACTTGTTTGTAATTAGCAGACCTAAACTGGGCATGGTGGTGCACGCCTCTGATCCCAGCACTAAGGAGGCAGAGGCAGGAGGATCGCTGTGAGTTCAAGGCCAGCCTGGGCTAGAGTGAGACCCTACCTTGAAAAAAAAATTATCAAATCTAAATGAATCTTTTTTTTTTTTTTGAAGTAGGGTCTCACTCTAGCCTAGGCTGACCTGGAATTCACTATGTAGTCTCAGGCTGGCCTTGAACTCATGTTGATCCTCCCACCTCTGCCTCCTGAGTGCTGAGATTAGAGGCGTGCGCCACCATGCCCAGCCCTCAATGTAAATCTTAATAAATAGTAGCAGGACTCATTTTTTTTTTTCTGAGGCATGCTCTCATTTAGTGCAGGCTGACCTGGAACTCACAGAGATCCTCCTACTTCTGCCTACCGAGTGCTGGGGTCAAAGGTATGCGCCACCACGCCTGGCAGGACTTTTTTTGTTTGTTTGTTTAGTTTTAGGTTTTTTGTTTGTTTTTGAAGTAGGATCTCTCTAGAATTCACTTAGTCTCAGGGTGGCTTCGAACTCACAGTGATCCTCCTGCCTCTGCCTCCTTAGTGCTGGGAGCGAGAAAGAGAGAGAGAATGGATGCACCAGGGCCTCTGGCCGCTGCAAACAAACTCCAGCTGCAGGTGCCACTTTGTGCATCTGGCTTTACTGAGGAATCAGACTTGGGCTGGCAGGCTTTGTAAGCAAGCACCTTCAACCCCGAGTCACCCCAACCCCAAGACAGGACCTTGCTATGTAAACCCGGCTGACCACGTCCAGGTGCTGGGATTATAGGTGTGCATGACCTCCTTGGCTAAGGCTCTATTTCTTCATTCTGTGTGTGTGTGTGTGTGTGTGTGTGTGTGTGTGTGAGAGAGAGAGAGAGAGAGAGAGAGAGAGAGAGAGAGAGAGAGAGACTGGGGATTGAACCCAGGCCCCCACATACACAAAGCAAGTACTTCATGGCCAGGTTGTACCCCAGCCCACCTTCATCTTTAGAGCGGGAAGACAGTCGCAGGCCCTATTTCCTCCCTAGGGAGCTGAGGCTTACATTGAAAGATGGAGGTGGGAAGGCACCCTGGATGGGTGGCTCCTTCTTACCTCCCTCCCTCCTTAATCCTCCTTTCTGGGGTCCTGATGAGTGAGTGTCTGGGAGGGGTGCCTGGACCCTGGCCTATTGCTTCAGAGACAGGTCATCAGGTTAATGAGAGAAAGCCTTTGATGTTCTCAGAAAGAATTCCTTCTGTCTTTTCTGTGCAGGTTTATGGGATTTCCTCACATCCATTATCCCATTTGAACCTCACATGACTGTGCACCCTGTACCCGGATTATTGCACACCCCATTCGATAGAGGAGGGAGCTGAGTACGTGAGGAGTTGAGTGGCCTCTGCAAGTCTCTCAGAGTCTCTAAGGGACCTGACTGAGCTCAGGGCCACTAGAGGGATGGGGACAGGGACCAGGGCATCCCAGCTCTAGAATCTGACCACCTGGACTCAGGGACTGATTCCACCACCTCCCAGCTAGACCACTCAGGACCAGACCCTTGCGAGGTCTCGAGGTCTCGTTCACCTGTGGAGTGGACACTGAGCTAATCTCGGCCATGGCAAGACTCAGTGGGGAGTCTAGTCATGACCCTCCTCCACTCCAGCTTCCAGCGCACAATCCGGGCTGCTCCTTACTTCCATACCCCCCATGGACCACCTTCTGCCCTTGACAACACGCTAGAGTCCACACCACTGTGGGGACCCCTCGGAGGCCTAGCTCTCCCAAGGAATCCTCACTTTCAGAAGGCCTGGGTATTCCACAGACCCACAGAGACACATGACTCTGGTGGGCCCTCCAGCTCCTCAAGCCCTCCAGACCTGTGGTCACTCCACTCCTGAGAAGGATCATGGTGTTCTTGGGTATGAACCCAGAGACACATCAAGAAGAACTTTGGGGGCCTGAGAGATGGCTCAACAATTAAAGCGCTTGCCTGCAAAGCCTAAGGACCTGGATTCGATTCCCCAGTGCCCACTTAAGCCAGATGTACAAAGTGGCTCATGCATCTAGAGTTCATTTGCAGTGGCTGGAGGCCCTAGCATGCCCATTCCCTCTCTCACTTTCTGTCTCTCTGTTTGCAAATAAATAAATAAATAAAGCTTAGAGATGTTTAGATTTCTGAGTTCCTGTGTTTGGTTTTTTTTTTTTTTTGCACTTTAATAGGATCACATTTTATACCATTGATTTTGTTTAATCAGAAAATGTATTCATTTGTCCTAAATAAACACAATTTGCTTGTGAAAATTCTTTTTACCACAGGTGTGATGGAGAAGGGGATGATGGTTTTCTGAGAAATTGCGACATACCTTGATTCTCCTGGTATTGCCCATTTCCCAGGGCCAAACAGAAAAACCCAAGTCTCCCAGTAAAGAGGCGCCCAGGAAGAGGTCCAGCTGGCTGATCCCAGCCCACCTCCAGGCTTTGGGAGAAGAGCTGTCCCTTGTCCTTTGAAGCCAGCCTGTTGGGGTGCAGGATAAAAGGTCAGCTTTGGTCTTCACACCACAGGCAAGCACTCTGTCACCACGCCAGGGTGGTGAGTCGTGAGTAAGCTGGGTGTGGTGCTTTTTAAACCCAGCTTTGGGAGATTCAGGTTGGAGGATCACCATGAGTTCTCATCCCGCTTGGGCTACAGAGTGAGTTTCAGATCAGCCTGGACTAAAGTGAGACCCTGTCTAAAAAACAGAACAAAACAAAAATCCTACAAAAACCAACCAAACCAACCAAAACCAGTCATGAATAAAAGGTGAACACATGAGGTCAGTCAGTGGTCGGCCTGCTCTTGCCGGGTGAGCATCCCGACCATGTCCAGCACCCACAGCTGCTCCCCAACCCCGCCTCAGCCCAGAACCCCACACCACTTCTTTCTTTCTTTCTTTCTTTCTTTCTTTCTTTCTTTCTTTCTTTCTTTCTTTCTTTCTTTCTTTCTTTCTTTCTCTCTCTCTCTCTCTTTCATCTTTCTTTTTTTTATTTATTTATTTGAGAGAGAGAGAGAGAGAGAGAGAGAGAGAGAGAGAGAGAGAGAGCACGCCAAGGCCTCCATCCACTGCAAATGAGCCCTAGACACATACGCCCTCTTGTGCATCTGGCTTTATATGGGCACTGGGGAATCAAACTCGGGTTGTTCTGCATTGCAGACAAATGCCTTAACCACTAAGCCATCCCTTCAGCCCTCATCTTTCTTTTCTTTCGCTTTCCTTCCTTTCTTCTTTTTTTTGTTTTTTAAAAATATTTTATTTATTCATTTTAAAGCATATAGATACAGAGAGAGAGAGAGAGAGAGAGAGAGAGAGAGAGAGAGAGAAAGAATGCACCAGGGCCACCTCCTTGTGGGTCTGGCTTATGTGGGTCCTGGGGAATTGAACCGGGGGCCTTAGGCACTGGAGGCAAGTGCCTTAACCGCTGAGCCATCTCTCCAGCCTGTTTTTTTTTTGTTTGTTTGTTTGTTTGTTTTTTCAAGGTAGGGTCTCGCTCTAGCCCAGGCTGACCTGGAATTCACTCTGTAGTCTCAGGGTGGCCTTGAACTCATGGTAATCCTCCTATCTCTGACTCCTGAGTGCTGGGATTAAAGGCGTGCGCCACCACACCTGACCCTTCCTGAACTATTTTATCTCAGGTGTTTCGTCAGAGTGACAGAAAGTTGATGAATGCAGGGACTTCCGGAGACCTATATTTGAATCCCAGCCCCATTTTGAGCTAAAACATGCCTGTTATTCGAGAGCCTGTCCAGAGGGATAGAGCATTCCCATTTCCTCTTTATGATGAGGAGCAATTCCGGGGATCTGCATTGCATCTTTTGGAGAGGTGAGACGGTCTTGCTATGTACCCTTGGCTGGCCTGGTACCCACTAGGTAGCCTAGCCTGGCCTTGAACTTGCAGTAATCCTTTCTCAACTTTCCAAAGTACTGAAATTACAGGTGTGCACCACCACACCTGGCTTGCATCGCTTCTTAAATCTGAGGAAACAGGCCAGGCGTGGTGGCGCACACCTTTGATCCCAGCACTCGGGAGGCAGAGATAGGAGGATCACCATGAGTTCAAGGCCACCCTGAGACTATAGTGAATTCCAGGTCAGCCTGGGCTAGAGTGAGACCCTACCTCGAAAAACACACAAAAAATAATTGAGGAAACAGGCTGAGAGGGATCTAGGCTTAGAACCAGGAAAGGCTACATAATATCAGGGTACAGACCTGATAAAGATACAGGTCCCTTATTAGAATATTATTAGGAATTTTAAGAGTAAATAAGGGATGTGGGGATGTGGTTTACTTGGTAGAGTACTTGCCTGGCATGCAAGGAGCCCTGGGTTCAATCCTCCGCACCACATAAACCAGATGTTGTGCTTCATGGCTACACTCTCAGCATTTAGGGAGGCAGGAATATAGGAAGTTCAAGGTCAACACTGGATACCTAGCAAATTTAAGGTCAGTCTGGGCTATATAAGATCCTGTCAATATATATATATTTTTTTCTATATATATTTTTTTAAATATATTTTATTTTTTCATTTTCAAGTAGTGAGAGAGCGAGAGATAGAGATAGAGAGAGCCAGGGCCACCACCTTGTGGGTCTGGTTTTTCACGTGGGACCTGGGGAATTGAACCTAGGGTCTTAGGCACTGGAGGCAAGTGCCTTAACCGCTAAGCCATCTCTCCAGCCCTATATATATTTTTTATTGTGTTTTTCTAGGTAGGATGTCACTCTGTAGCCCAGGCTGCCCTTAAACTCTCCACAATCCTCCTACCTTTCCTCCTGAATGTTGGGATTAAAGGCATGCACTGTCATGCCCGGCTATATTTAATTTCAAGTACTGGGTGTGTGGCTTAATGATAGAGTATTTGCCTAGCATGCATGAAGTCGTGGGTTCCATCCCCAGCACAGAAGAAAGAAAGAAGAAAGAATTTCTAGGCAGAAGAGTATCTGAACCCAAGCCCTCTCAGTACAGGACATTGTGAAGATGGCCCTGCCTCCACCCAGAGCTTTGTGTGTCCACTTGACATCTCACAGGCTCTCAAGGCCTTGGACTGAGCCTCAGTTTCCTTACCTGTGAAGTGGGCGAGCACTGGGCAACAGCTGAACTTTTAGGCTGGCTTTTTGGAACAGCTGAGAGCTCCCACCCTTTAGGGCCATTCCCAGAACCCCCTTCTCTACCAGACTTCCTAGTGCCTGGGCCCCTTTCCCTTCCTCCTACCCTGGAAAAGTCAGGAAGGATGGGTGAAGAGTGTGGGGGCAGGCTCACTTCTGTCAGGCTAGGCCTTGGGAATATGACTCATCCTGCTTTGAGGCCTGGGGGCAAACTCAGCAGGCGGCTGGCAGGTCAGGTGCCCCATGAGGAGGGCAGGCGCCTGGGGAACTGGGGCAACAATTGCCGGAGACAGGGTGACTCAGGCAGGAAGGGCCCTCTCTTCAACGTTCGCCAAATTTAGCAAATAAAAATACAGGACAGAGTGGGAAGGTGGCGGTGCTGGTTAGAGTCCTTGCTGACCTGAGTTCTAGACCCAGCCTGTAACACCAGACCTGGGCTTGGGGTGGGAGACAGAGGCCAGGATTGCTTGGGTCCCTGGTCAGCCAGCCTAACCAAAACATGAGGCGTTCCAGACTTTGTCTCCAGGAAATAAGGCATAGACGGGATAAAGGAGGGCACCCAAGCACCCAGTCTCTCCCTCTGGCCTTTGCATCATGTATATCTGTACACATGAGCACTACCACGTGGACACAGACAACCAGTGAAACCAGTGAAATTTTAATTCCAGACACAGAATGAATAATTTCCAAATATAAGTATGTCCCCAATATTGGAAGGGACATACCTTTTTATTGTTGTTTGTCTTTTTGGGGTGTGTGTATGTGTGTACATGAAATATACTTACACTAAAGAAAATTTGGGACTGGAGAGATGGCTCAGCGGTTAAAGGATTTGCTTGCAAAGCCTGCCAACCCAGGTTCAAATCCCCAGCACCCACATAAAGCCAGATGCACAAAGTGGCACATGCATCTGGAGTTTGTCTGCAGCAACAAGAAGCCCTGGAGTGCCCATACTCTCTGTCTCTACCCTTCTCATTCCTCTCTCTATTCATACATAAATAAACAAATCAAATTTCTGGGTGTGGTGCACACGCCTTTAATCCTAGCACTCAGGACACAGAGGTAGGAGGATTGCCAAGAGTTTGAGGCCACTCTGAGAATAAATAGTGAATTCCAGGTCAGCCTGGGATAGAGTGAGACCCTACCTTGAAAAATCAAACAAAAAAAGATAAAACAAAAAGAGGGGGTGGCTGAAGAGATGACATTTGCCTGCAAAGCCTGATGCCTCAGGTTTGATTTCCCAGTACCCACATAAAGCCAGATGCACAAAATGCACCTGCATCTGGAGTCTGTTTGCAGAGGTCGGAGGCCCTGGCATGCCCATTCTCTCTGTCTTTCTTTCTCTGTCTAGCTCTCTCTGCTTGCAAATAAAGAAATAAAAGTATTTTTTAAAAAAGACAAATTACTTTTAATGTAAAATTAAAATTTAACTACATACTCTGTATTTTACTTGACATCTTAAGTTCCTGGGGAGGGCAAGCCCCCACCTGAGACAGTTGCAGCCCTTCTGTGGGGGCAGAGAGGTAACAGTGAAGAAGAACCTGAGTGAAGGAAGAGTCAGGGAGAGGCTGGGAGACTAGATGGAGTCAGGAGAGAAAGCCCAGGCCAGTCTCCAGCCAAGCAGATCTATAGATAGTGTCAGGCTAGCCCGGAGGAGCAGAGAGGTTAGATGACTTCACTTCCTGATCCCTGGGAGAAGGGGTCTCACCTGCTGGGCTCTAGGACAGGACCTCTGGTCACCTATGCCACCTCTGGGGAGGCAGGAATAGAAAGGGATGGAACCAGGACCTTTCACACACTAAGCTAGAATACAAAGCCACACCCAGACCCAACCCATAACTTCTTGTTAAGCAAGGGGGAAAGATTAAAAAAAAAAAAAAAAAGCAAAAGCAAAAGCAAAAGCAGAAGCCACAAAGGCAAGGTTGATCACAGATTTCAGATGATATAACATCATAAACCACAAATTACAGAATACAGACTGGGAGGAATTATCTTCAATGTATATAATATCCATAATATATAAATACATAATAACTCCTAAAATTCAACAAAGAAAAATGCAGAAAAAAATGAGCCAAGGGTAATATGATGGTTAATTGTATGTCTCTAGCTGAATGGTGTTTTGTTTTTTTTTTTTTTTTTGGTTTTTCGAGGTAGGGTTTTGCTCTAGTTCAGTCTGACCTGAAATTCACTATATAGTCTCAGGGTGGCCTTGAACTCACGGCAAGGCAATCCTCCTACCTCTGCCTCCCAAGTTCTGGGATTAAAGGTGTGTGCCACCACACCAGGCTGAATGGTGTTTTTGTTGGAAATTAACATTTAAACCACTGAATTCAGAGCAGAGCAAACTTCCCTCCATCTGTGTGTGTGTCTCATCCAATCAGTGGATAGTATGGTGGCCTTGAGTTGTGGAATGCTCAGTGGATAGAGCAGGTGCATTTCAAGCCTGAGTTCCCATCCCTAGAACTCACATAAAAGTGAACGCTGTAGCAGGAACCTCTATAACTCCAGTGTGCCTATGGCAAGAACGTAAGCAAAGACTAGAAAATTGCCCAGGAGCTGGCCTGACAAATCCAGCAGTGAACAACCAGGGACCCTGCCTCAAAAGAGGTGGAAGGAGGGGCGGGAGAGATAGCTCAGTGGTTAAGGTGGTTACCTACAAAGCCTTGGGTTCCCCAGTCAGAACCCAAGGAAAACCAGATGCACAAGGTGGTGCATGCATCTGGAGTTCCTTTGCCCTGGCGTGCCCATTATCTCTTTCTTTCTCATAAATAAATGAAATCTTTCACAAAGAGGTGGAAGGAAAAGACCAACACCCGAAAGTTGTCCTCTGACCTCTATCTGCATGCAACCCTGGCACGTGTGTGCCTGTGCACCACAGAGGATTGAACTCTCTCTACATGCTCACCACAGAGGATTTACCTCTCAAGTCACTTGTCTGGATTTTCACTGCATAATGCACTTTCCTGGTTCTTGAGCCTTGAGCTCCACTGAGGATTTAGGACGAGGCCTGGGAATGTGGCTCAGAGGCAGAGTGTGGATATCGTGCTTGTCCACAGCTGGTTAATCTTTGCGCAGGCTGGGCCTGGGAACATGGAAGACGACGCACCTTTTCGTGTGAGCTTCTAGGACACAAGAAACTCAACAGTTTCTACAAAGATTTCCTGATGCGATAAGCATGTTCCAAAACCAAATAATTTGAGTCAACAACTCATGATCTGCCTTAAGCCGAGAATAATAAACATTTTTCAGGTCTTCCTAAACTCCCCTTAACTTTTACTGATTTAAACTCAATAAAAGCATCCAAGCCGGGCGTGGTGGCGCATGCCTTTAATCCCAGCACTCGGGAGGCAGAGGTAGGAGGATCACCATGAGTTCCAGGCTACTCTGAGACTACATAGTGAATTCCAGGTCAGCCTGGACTACAGTGAGACCCTACCTCAAAAAACAAACAAACAAACAAAAAAAAAACACAGTGGGACACTGACTTCCCAGGGCCACCGCAGAGTGCCACACACACACACCACATTACACATCCACAAGCAAAGAGAGGCTAAGGAGACACTGAAACCCTTATTCTTTTTTTTTTAATTTAATTTTTTTATTATCCACAATTAGATCCACGTCATAAGGGAATAATGTGTTGATGTCTCCAGTTCCCCTATTTCCCTCTTCCCTGTCCCTGATCAGTTGGATTTCCTCCTCCGTAATTTCTGAAGCGGAGGGGAAGCAGCAGCTCTGAGCTGTGCCTGAGAGAGTCCTTTTTACCATCAGGCAAGAAGACAGTCACAGGCCAGTAGAGGGATGTTTGGAATAGGCTTTATTAAACAGATCCAGATACACATACTGTGAAGGCAGAAACATCAGAAAAGCCAGAAAGCATCCATTGACTTAGATGGGAGTCCCTGAAAGTGGGAAATTCCACCGAGGGCTGAATTCTGGAGTTTAAGTATGTTGGGGCTACCAACATTTACCTGTAATTGAAAGTGTCCCAGGCTGACTGGATGTCTATCGAAAGTTTAGCAATGACTCGGAGTTCTCTTGAGAGAGTAAGGGCTGAAAGAACCGGGAAGTTGACCTGCAGAGCCTTCCTGGTTAAGCTCTAAGAGCTCATTGTGGTGGCGCATGCTTTCAATCCCAACTCTCAGGAGGCACAGGAGGAGGATCACCATGAGTTCGAGGCCACCCTGAGACTACAGAGTGAATTCTAGGTCAGTATCACCTGTGCTCAGTACCACCTGTCCCCAGCCAATGGTATAGTTTCTCAGTCTCCAAGCAAAATGAAGTTTCAAAGTTTCTTAGGTATATAATTGCCAGAAGTGGGGACTTTCTCCCTCAATACTACTGGTGGGAATGCAAAATGATACAGCACCATAGGAAAACATTCTGATAGTTACTCAAAGGTTCCACAGAGATCGTATGAATTTTCCCTCCTACGCAAGAGAAATGAAAACGTGGTAGCTTGATTTAAAGGTACTTGTTTACAAAGCCTGCTGGTCCATCGGGGATCAACACCCAGGGAAAGCCAGACAGAAAAAGAGTGGTACGTGCATCTGGTGTTCATTTGTCCTGGCAAGAGAGCCTGATCCATCCACATCTGTGGGTGTGCACGTGCCTTTAATCCCAGCACTTGGGAGCCAGAGGGAAGAGGATCTCTGTGAGTTTGAGGCCAGCCTGAGACTACATAGTGAATTCCAGGTCAGCCTGGGCTAGAGCGAGACCCGACCTCGAAAAACAAAAAAGAGAGAAATAAAGACATAACTACACAAAAACCTTGAATATTCACAGCAGTGTTGTTCCTAGATACAGTAAAGATAGCTCAAACAACCCAAATTTCCACCAATTAATGAATGAGGCGACTAATGAGGAGGTTCCAGCTGCTCTGACATACAGCCATGGATGACATCTTCCTACTTCCAAGGGAAGCCATGTACACAGAGGAAGGGGTAGCTAACATATACAGAGGGTGTGTCAGGCTGCTCACTGGTGAGTTAAGCAAGTCAGGTGCCTGGATTGGACTTGGCTGTATGTGATGGTCTATGCTATTGTTAATCTCACAGGACCTAGAGTCACCTGTGAGGGATTATGGGATTAGGTTAGCCTCTGGGCATGCCTCTGAGGGATTATCTTGACCAGGTTAATTGAGGTGGGAAGGCGTACCTTAACTGTGGCTGGCATCATTCGATTCCATTCCATAAGTTGGGGTCCTGAACTGTAGGCATTCATCACTCTGCTTCCTCACCATGAACACAACAACCTGCCTTAAGCTCTTGTCACCAGCCCCCACTATGATGGATGGTACTCTGGAATTGTAAACCAAAAGAAACCTTTCCTTCCTGCCATCCTTATTTTGTTTTAACTTTTTTTGTTTTGTTTTGTTTCAACATAGGGTCTCACTCTAGTCCAGGCTGACCTGGAATTCACTATCTAGACCCAGGCTGGTTTTGAGCTCACAGGGATCCTCCTACCTCTGCCTCCCAAGTGCTGGGATTAAAGGTTTGTACCACTGTACTGGCTCCTTCCTTCAATTCATTTTTGTCAGGTATTTTTGTCTCAGCAGTGAGAAGGTAACTAATACAGTGCACTTCAAGGGTCACCTTCACACAAACTCCATGCTTCCTGGAATGCTTACTTGGACTTTTCTAGTACCAAGTTAAATGAATTAAATTACAACATTAACTTAAATGAGTTAAATTGGGCTAAAGAGATAACTCAGAGGTTAAGGCACTTGCCTGCAAAGCCTAATGATCCAGGTTCGATTCCTCAGTAAAGCCAGATGCACAAAGTGGCACATGCATCTGGAGTTTGTTTGCAGTAGCTAGAGACCCTGGCATGCCCATACTCACACACACACTCTCTCTTTCTCTATCTCTCTGCTTGTAAATAAATAAATATTTCTTTAAAAATGAGTTAAGTGATAACATTAAATATTAAATTATAGTGTTAAGTTATAAAACACTTTTTTGCCAGGTGTGGTGGCGCACGCCTTTAATCCCAGCACTAGGGAGGGAGAGGTAGGAGGATTGAGGCCAGCCTGAAGGGGGTAAAAAATTCCACTTTTTCACACATACATTGGGTGACTTTTCCTGGGGAGATGTGAACAAATGTGTCTTCACCCCAGACAGCTCCCTAATGACAGAGCAAAGAAATGATTCCACTCCGGTGGAATCAAGCTTAACGAACCATGAGTTTATTAGAATGACTTGCAGGAGTGTGGGTGGCGGTTCCTTACAGGCGCACGAGAGGCAACTGCATCTCTGAAAAGCTAGCCCAGCATGGGTCAGGGCTCACTGCCTCATGAAAACTCATCCCTGGAGCCAGATACAGGAGCTGGTCAGAAGCTTCCTGGGCCTTGTATGGGTTTTTTGTTTTGTTTTGTTTTGTTCTCCCTGAGTTAGAGTTTCCCTCTCGCTCAGGCTGACCTGGAACTCTGTAGTCCCTGGCTGGCCTCGAATTCATGGGGATCCTCCTATCTCTGCCTCCTGAGTGCTGGGATTAAAGGTGTTTGGCACCAAGCTTGGCCCCTGTATGTTTTATTTACCTCCAGAGTCTTAGGAACTTCTTTCTTCTCTGCTTCTGGGAGGGGATGTTTCAATTCAAAGGAAATATCTAGCCAGGTGTCCTAGCATTTGGGAGACAGACAGTAGGAGGCCACCCTCAAAAAAAGGGGGCCATGAAAAGGAAATATCTACATACTACAATATATTTCTCTCTACTCTGAGACCCTCCAGGGCTTTTAGCATCTCCAGAATATGTTTTTCCATAAAATTTACAGTTCTAAAAAATCTACCAGTTTCTGCCAACTGCCTGTGGTAAGCCTGTAATCCCAGCTGCTCAGGAGGTTGAGGCAGGAGGCCAACCTGGGCTACAGAATGGGTTTAGTCAAGGTCAGTTTATGCAATTTCTTGAGACCCTGTCTCAAAAAGAAAAAGAAAGCCGGGCGTGGTGGCGCACACTTTTGATCTCAGCACTCAGGAGGCAGAGGTAGGAGGATCGCCATGAGTTCAAGGCCACCCTGAGACTACAGAGTGAATTCCAGGTCAGCCTAGACTAGAGTGAGACCCTACCTCGAAAAATCGAAAAACCAAAAAAAAAAAAAGAAAGGAAGGAGAGAAAAAGAAAGAAAGAAAGAGAGAGAGAGAGAGAGATTGGGAACGTAGCTCAGTGGTCGAGTACTTGCCTAGCATGCACAGGGCGCTGGGTTCCATTACCAGTTCTGTGGGGGAACAAGCTGCAGGAAGTATTAGATGAAAAGGCCTCAAAGGGGACAGTGATCACAAGAGGAGTGAACAGGGCAAGGAGCTTGAGCCTGACCTTCATGTGACCAGTGACCACAAAGACCTTGGAAAAGTTATGCATTTTTTTCCGCCACAATGGTTACCTGAAAGCAAGCCTCCACCACGGCAGAAACAGTGCGATCTACAAAGGTAAACACAGATGCAGAGAAACTCATGCAACAGAAGTAGAATGGTCTGTTATCAGTGTATTGTTAAGTGAACCAAGCAAGTCGCTTAGAGCAGGCACATGCCCGTAACCCTGGCTCCCAGGAGGCTGATGCGAAGGGATCAGGCCTTTGAGGCCGCCTGGACTATATCTAAAAAGTTAAATAGTAGGCCTGGGAAGATGGCTCAGGAGTTAAAAGCCCTTGCTTGCAAAGCCTGCCGGCTGGGTTCAACACCCCAGTAACCACGTAAAGCCAGATCCAAAAAGTGGCACATATAAATAATAAAATAATTTAAAGCCATATAGGGGCTGAGAT
Organism: Zapus hudsonius; assembly: GCA_004024765.1. NCBI lineage: Eukaryota > Metazoa > Chordata > Mammalia > Rodentia > Dipodidae > Zapus > Zapus hudsonius. The sequence goes on from PVHP010003511.1 coordinate 29,968, forward strand.
TGCTCAGTGGTTAAAGACATTTATTTGTTTTGCAGAGCTTCCTGGCTTGGGTTCTATTTCTCAGCACCTATATAAAGCTGGACTGGAGTTCATTTGCAGCAGCAAGACCCTTGGCATGCCCCCCCCAACATGCGCAAATCAATATATATATATATATTATAATATAACATATATATTTTTTTTGGTCTCACTCTAGCTCAGTCTGACCTGGAACTCACTCTGTAGTACCAGGCTGGCTTTGAACTCACAGCGATCCTTCTACCTCTGCTGCCCAAGTGCTGGGATTAAAGGCATGTACTACCAATCTTAGTTAAATAAATGATTTTTTAAATATAATATAAGGTTGGGGAGATTGCTCAGTGGTTAAAGACACTTGCTTTCCAGGCCTGCTGACCTGGGTTTGATTCCCCAGTACCCACATAAATCCAGATGCACAAAGTGGTGCATGCGTCTGGAGTTTGTTTGCAGTAAGCTGGAGGCCCTGGTGCACCCAGTCCCTCTTTCTCTCTCTCTGCTTGCAAAATAAATAAATACAAATTTTAAAAACTAGGTTAAAGGGGTTGGAGAGATGAATCAGTGGTTAAGGCACTCACCTGCAAAATCTAACGACCTGAGTTCGATTTCCCAGAACCCACAGAAAGGCAGATGCACAAAGTGGTGCATGCATCTGGAGTTCCGTTGCAGTGGCAGAAGGCCCTGATATGCCCATCCTCTTCTCTCTCTCTCTCTCTCTCTCTCTCTCTCTCTCTCTCTCTCTCTCTCTCTCTCTCTCTCTCTCTCCTTGAAAATAAATAAATTTAAAAATATTTAAGAAGCCGGGCCGGGCTTGGTGGCGCACACCTTTAATCCTAGCATTTGGGAGGCAGAGGTAGGAGGATCACCATGAGTTCAAGGCCACCCTGAGACTACATAGTGAATTCCAGGTCAGCCTGGACTAGAGTGAGACCCTACCTCGAAAAAAAAAAAATTAAGAAACAGTTTAAAGGTGAGTGGGGCGTGGTGATAATGAGTGATTGCTGATGGCTGAAGACTCCAAGATGCCTCCCTGGAAGAAAGGCCTGAAGAAGGAAGTACAGCAAAGCTTTCCTTTTGCTTAGCACTCATAGGATTGTGTGACTACATTGTGAAGTTTGCAGAGCAATGCAACAAAATTTCACTTTTTATTTGTTTCTGTTTGTTTCAGACAGTGTGTCACTATGTAGCCTGGCTGGCCCGAAACTTGCTACGTAGACCAGTCTGCCATCAAGCCTGCAGTCATCCTCCTGCCTCTACCCCTCAAGTGCTGGGGCTACTGAAACTGCCTGATGGACGTACTTCTCAGACTGTGCCCTCATCATCTAGCAATGCATGGCTGCAATGCAACTGTTTACAAAGAAAAGAAGAAAGAAACAGGTAGGATTATTTGTACTGACATGGAAAAAATTCAAAAACAGATTGTTACATGTCCAGAGCAAAAAACAGAACATTAGGATGATATAGCCTCTTTTATTTTATTTTATTTTATTTTATTTTATTTTATTTTTTTGTAAATGGATGGAAGGGAACTGGGGAAGATGCTGAAAACCAAGTGTGGATCTGGGGAGATTGTTCAGTGGTTAGAGACATTTGCTTGCAAAGCCTAATGGCCAGGGTTAAATTCCCCAGTACCCACATAAAGTCAGCCACAAAAAGTGGCACATTTCGACACAAGGACCCCTAAGCTCGCAACATTAAAGCAGCCTTATTACTCACCCACCACGACTCAGGGAACTGAGCGGAAGAGGGGGCGGAAAGATTGTGAGAGCCGTGGTGGGGGAGACTGTCTGGAGGAATGGCACCCATCAGTAACAACACACTTGGGTAAGGAAGACCGAGATGAGTACTAAGATATACAGGATCCCTTGCCACAAGGACTAATACAGACAGCCCATGGAGGAGGATATACAACTGATCAGGGATGGGGAGGGGGGGAATTGGGGAATTCGGGATAACAACGCATGGTTTGCCCACTAAATAACGTAACTCATTATGGACATTATGGACAATATATATATATATATATATATATATAAAGAAAATAAATCCCACTCTAAAAGTTGGAATTAAAAAAAAAAGTGGCACATGTAAGATGGGCGTCGTGGCACATGCCTTTAATCCCAGCACTCAGGAGGCAGAATTAGGAGGATCACCATGAGTTCAAGGCTACCCTGAGACTACATAGTGAATTCTGGGTCAACCTTGGCTAGAGAAAGACCCTACCTTGAAAAACAAAAGCAAAAACAGAAACCAGATGTGGTGGTATAGGTCTATAATCCCAGCATTTGGAAGGCTGAGGCAGCAGGATTGCTGAGGAAAAAGGATTTTGAGTTAGACACCAGCCTGGGCTATGTGGTGAAACGCTGTCAATCAGTGAATAAATAAATCCAAACACTTCAGGAAGAAGGCAAGAGAGGGAGGGAGACATAATGTCCCTGGAAGGACAGATGTTGGCCCATGTCCAGTCCCCCTACCTTTGATCACTGAGTCTGCCTTTTGCACGCTGGAGTACAAGCAGCAGGGGAGGGTCAGGGTGCAGTGACCACCTTGGATCCAAGGTGAAGGCCAGGGTATTCAGCAGCCAGAGCAGAGGTGGCTGCAGTTGAGGTCATGTGGCAGGGCCCTGCAGGACCAGAGGGCTGGCTTTGCAGGGGTTGGAGGTCAGAGCCAGGTAGTCCTGGCTAACTCAGGATCAGGGAACCTGAGTTCCAGAAGGGGAGGAGAGAACACTGTGGGGATTTCAGGCAATGCTTCATTTCCTGGTAAGCAAATCTGAAAGGTACCAGCATGCCATGCCAACATACTAACTAGGCCAGGCAAAGCATTCCAGGAAAGCAACGGGGATCTCTACAAATGACCGCCTGGGTTGAAGGGACCAAATGGTCTCAGGGAAGGGGGAAAATAGAGACTGGGCCCTTTCCTGCCCTGGAGGCCAGCTTCTCTTTAGTCTTCCGAGTCCTCTGAAAGTAGAAAGTGGTGAAGAGATTCCTGACTTGGAGGTGCCAGGACAGGTGGTATTCTTGGAAATGGTGGGGGATAGATAGTTCTCCAGGGAACTGTGTCATCTCTACTCAAGTGCCACAGGGTCATTGCCTCCAGTTGTGTTTTCTGCTTGTCTTTTTGTGTTGTTTGTTTTCGAGGTAGGGTCTTGTTCTAGCCCAGGCTGACCTATAACTCACTCTGTAGTCCCAGGCTGGTCTCGAACTCACAGCCATCCTCCTACTCTACCTTTTGAATGCTGGGATTAAAGGTATTGGCTACCATGTTAGGATTCTTTTTTGCTTTAAAAAAATATTTTATTTAGCCGGGTGTGGTGGTGCATGCCTTTAATCCCAGCACCCGGGAGGCAGAGGCAGGAGGATCACCATGAGTTCAAGGCCACCCTGAGACTACATAGTGAATTCCAGGTCAGCCTGGGCTAGAGTGAGACCCTACCTCGAAAAACAAAAAAAAAATTTTTTATTCATTTTCAAGCAGAGAAATACAGAGATAGATAGAGAGGGGGGAGAGGGAGAGAGAGGACCAGGGCCACCACCTTGTGGGTCTGGCCTATGTGGGTACTGGGGAATTGAACCGGGGACCTTAGGCACTGGAGGTAAGTGCCTTAACCGCTGAGGCATCTCTCCAGCCCAAAAAAAATTGTGTATATTTATTTGAGAGAGAGAATAGACATATTAGGGCCTCCAGCCACTGCAAACGAGCTCCAGATGCATGTGTCATCTTGTGCATCTGGCTTTACGTGGGTACTAGGGAATGAACTCAGGGCCTTCTGCTTTGTAGGCAAATAACTTAACCACTAAGCCATCTATCTGTCCAGCTCTTTTTTTTTTTTTTTTTTTTTTGCTTTTAATATGTGGTTCTGTTATGTTCCCCAGGCTGGCTTCCAACTCCCGGGCTCAAGTGATCCTCCCCCTCCCCCTCTCCCTCCGGACACTGGAAACAGGAACAATATACTCCATGTCTTTGGGATACACCGAAAGGAAAATCTGTACAAACATGTCACCAAAATGCACTAGATTCTCAGCATAATCTGGGACCCCTGTAGCTCCAGCCATACACTGTCCCAATGCTGCCCCTCTGCCTGCCCGGGGCTCCGGCTGTCCAGGTTTGTCCTTTGGCACCAGCGTGGCCCACTCTGCAGGGCTGCATATCACTCTGAAAGCACATGCTGCCCTTTGTCCAAGGCCCAGCACTGGGCTTTCCCAGGGCCTCTCCTCTTCCTGGCCCATCTCCCATCACCCATTTCGGTCTGGCCCAGACCCTTTGGCACTCAGCAGTCTGGCTCTTGTCTTTGGCTAATCTGCCTGGGCAGTACATTTTCTCTCTTCACATAGCATGTCAATTCCTCAAAGGCAGGACCGGCTGAAACTAGGAAACCACTTCCACTTGGGCAGTGGGTGCCAGGCACCCAGTCAGCTACTCCTCAATCTCCTTAGCTTGAACCTGGAACATGGGGTTCAATTCTTGCCAAAGGCTGCACTTCTCATCTGTTTCTCTACTTTCTTCCTAACATCTTAGTCTAGCCAATAGCTCAGCGGTTGGGGGCACTTGCTTGCAAAACCCGACCATCCAGGTTCAGTTCCCCGGTACTATGTAAAGCCAGATGCATAAAATGGCACACACACATCTGGAATTTATTTGCAGTGACAAAAAGTCTCTGGCATGCCCCACTCTCTTCCTTCTTGCAAATAAATTCCTTCTAGACTCAGCTCAATGTGGTGTCTTAAGGTGGATTTAAATCTTTTCTTTCTTTCCGTGGGCCAACTCTTATCTTTCCGACACACATCTTACACCTGTCACTTGCCCTTGAACCTTGTTAGGTCTTGCTTGAGCTTGTTTTCAACTCAAACCCCAGAACCCTGCCTTTCAACTTCCTAGCAGTCCTGGGTGCCGAGCCTAAGTCTCCGGAGGGATGTACAAATGTCACAACCCAGAAGGGGGCTAAAGTCGTGGAAAGGCCCTTCTAGGAGCCTCCTGCGGGGCAGCCCTGTGGCTGCCACTGTGCAGTGACACGCGATGTCTCCTCTCTCGGAAACTGCCAGGCGCCGGCAGGACGGGGAGGGGGAGAGGCAGCGAAGCGAACCAGCGCGACCAGGGTGAGGAGAGCCTGGGTGTCATATGATTCTCTAATCACATGATCGCTAGAAATGGGGTGTGGGGAGAGGGAGAGGAAAGGGAGGAGTGTGGATGGAGGTGAAAAGAAACAGAGCATTTCAGGAGAGCCCCGCCTCTACGTCGGCCAGCAACCAATGGAAGCGCAGGAGCCTGGATCCATGACCAATGGAAACAGGGGGCGGGCCATCGCGGGGACAGGCCGGGGGACAGGCGAGCTGACCGCCAGATGCCACCGCGGGAGCGCGGACCCCGACGCAGGTAGGAGAGCGGCGGTGCAGACCCCTCCCCAGGCCTGCCCTGGGCCACTGAGCGTGAAGAGTCGAGTCTCAGCTCGGAGACAAGACCCGATCAGAGAAACCCCTTTAGGGTTTCTGATGTACTAGATAGAGGAAGTGGTGGCTTTTTTGGGGGGGGGCAGGTGGGGAAGCAGTCATTGCAGAGACCCTCATGAGGAGGTTCTCCTACCCCAGCATCTAGGAAAGCTGCATCCCATCCCCCCCGATTAGGGAGCCCCCCATCCCTGGACCAGCTCCCCGTCTCTGCAGGTGCTGGCTCTTGCTGATGGGTGGGTGGTCCCCACAGTGGCTTGGAGTGGGCGGAGAGCGTCCGCCCTTGCTCTCGGAGCTCCATTGGTCTAGTCATGGAACCTGGGAGTGGGTGAATGAGCCCCCTAGGTCGTGTCTGCCTTACTTCTTTTGGGGGCTGGGGAAGCCCATTTCCGCCTTTCCTCGCCACTTTTCCCTGTCTTTTTGCCACTGGATTGGTTCCCCTTTTGGGAAATGCCTCTCCCCTTGGCACTGGGAGTTGGGGGCTGCCACCTAGTGGAAGATTACGGAGCTAGGGTCTTGGAGAGCTTCTGTCCTGGGGTTTAGAAGGGGCATCCTACAGGAACCCTAATGAAAGGAGTTAGCTTCCCACCAACCACCACATCCCCGGCTCTGTGTGTGTGTGCGCGCACGCTTGTGCTCAGTAGCCACACACACTTCTCTCCCTAAACTTGGGAGAAACCGAAAGGAAGATAGAAATCAGCAGGGCGCCAGATGCACCGCAGCAGACCGAGCTTTCCGGAGAAGCCTCGTAGGCATGGGACCAGCCTGTTGAGGGTTGAGATTAGACACTGATTAGCAAGAGGCAGGTGAGGAACAAACCTTTAATCCCAGCACTTTCGGAGGCTGAGCTAGGAGGATCGCTCTGAGTTCAAGGCCACCCTGAGACTACAGAGTGAATTCCAGATCAGCCTGGGCTAGAGGCGAGATCCTACCTCGAAAAGCAAACAAAAGGAGGCAGTTGAGGCAGCTATACATGCTTGGCTGAGAGATAAGTGTTGTGGTGGTGAGGGTGGTGCATGAAAGGACCGGGCTTCACCCTGATCGGACCAGGAGATGACTCCTTGGTGATGTTCTTTGAGTTAGGGGAGCACTTAAAGAAACCCAAATAAAGAAGAGAGGATTTGTTTTAGACAAACAAGGTAGCGTAGCTTTCTGCGTAGCCCAGGCTGACCTCAAATGTACTCTATTGCTCAAGGTAGTCTGAAACTCGGAGTCCTCCTGCCTCAGCCTCCCATGCTGAGATTATAGACATATCCCAACTGGCCCATCAGGGTGGATGGAATTTTCTGCCCTCTTCAGCCATATCCACACACAAACTCATGCAGAACTGAGACACACAGGGCGGGGTGGGGGGGGGACTTCTTAGATCCTAAACAATGGGCTGATGGCATCTCCAGGACCTAGGACCCAGATGCAGTTTCCAGGTAGTCTGTACCAACCCCATCTCTGCCCCGCATGGTCTACCTGCCCAAAAAATACCGTCCCTCTCCCTTCTCTTGAATTTAGGCCTCTATCCCCGGAGGATTTAGGACCCAATCTTGGGTAATGTTCAGAGTGCTGCTTGCAATGTAAACCCAGGTCCAGTCTCCTCAAGCCAGTCAGTCTGCTATCCCCAGGACTTCACATTTGACATAGGCATGCTATTGAGCATCTCCTGAGTTTCAGTTTCCTTCTGTGTGTGTTTCCTTTTTTGAAGAGTGAAAGTAATTACTACTTTGGATGGCTGTTACAGAGAAATTCAGTATGGAGAGTCGGAACTAGTTCCTAGATGCTCTTGGGACATTGCTGTTTTTACTCCCTGGGGCAGGATAGTGTTGCAGGAGGGGGCACCCCAGGGAGCTGAGCTGGAGGGGGAAGGAAGCTTGTTAGGGAAGTGAGAGGCTGGGTTCCTCCTGCTGACTCAGATGGGCAGTGCAGTACCTACCACTCATGGCTTTCCACATGCAGTTGAGTTTTGCTTTCAGAACAGGAGTGAGCCAGAGGAATGGGATGGTATGTTTCCTGATGTGAGGATGGCCTCACAATGCAGTTCTCTTAAACACTGACCCAGTCTGTGAAGCCCGTTCCCGGGTGGGGAGGGATAGTTGTGGGCAAGCAGAAATTGGTCTCTGGGGAAGACATCCGAGACTCCCCTGGCCACCATGCTTTCTTTTTCACAACTTTCTGAGCCCTGTGGTTTCCCCATGTGATCGTGTGACTGCTCTGTCCCCGGAGGCCTTAGCAGGTGCAGATGTGTGTAAAATGTTAGGCAAGGGCTGGCTACCAAAAGGGAACCCTTACTTTTCTTGGTAGGAGGACTTCCTCATTGCGTTTTAGCCCTGTCCTCTCTCAGGTCTGCAGAGGCTGATCCTACTCCCCAGATTTGGTATATATCCCCACAGACCTGAGCTAGAAAAGCCACATGTCTTCCCACATCTCCATGCTCCCCCGCAGAGGCTCATGTGTGGGGACATGGATTCACAGGTGTGCTCACGTCAGCATTCATGCTCACAGTCTACATGTGCTAGCGCATGTGTATGCACACAAGACATGGTTAGGGAGCTGCTGGTTCCAAGTGGACACTCTTTGAGAAGGTTCCATCCCAGGTGTGGATCTTGGCCTGGGTGTGTGGAGTGCATGACCTCAGAGCTGCATGGGCTCAAGCTTCCCAAATTTCCTTGATATTTTGCAGACAGACCATGTGGACCCTGATGAGCTGGCTGGCCTTAGTGGCAGGGTTGGTGGCTGGAGCAAAGTGCCCAGATGGTCAGTTTTGCCCGGTGGCCTGCTGTCTGGACCCGGGAGGAGACAGCTACAGCTGTTGTAACCCCCTTCTAGTGAGTGTCCTCCAACCCAGACAAGAGCTGGTGGCCTGGGTTTTTGGGAGGGTCACCTTGGGTTGGCCTGGCACAAGTCCTTTAGTTTACCCTACCCTTCTCTTCCCAGGACACACAGGCCATGACAGTGAGCCAGCGTCTGGGCAGTCCTTGTGAGACCCAGGCCCACTGCCCTGCTGACTACGCCTGCCTCCTCACTGACTCTGGGACTTCCAGATGCTGTCCTTTCCCAGAGGTGAGGGTTCCATTGCCTCAAAGGAGGGACTCTGGTCTGCTTTTACCTTTGCAGCCCAGGTGAGAGGGCTTTGCCCATGCAGGTTTCTCTGTCCCACAGGCTGTGGCATGTGGGGATGACAACCACTGCTGTCCCCGGGGCTACCGCTGCAGTGCTGATGGGAGGTCCTGCCAAAGATCAGGTATGGCAGGGCACAGAGGAGAGTAGGCGAGTGGGCATCAATTTGTGTGGCATCTGTACTAAGCAACCCCTGTTCTGAACATAGGGGAAGCTCCGGAGATGGGAGTGGACAGAGAAGATGTGGGGGATCCAGGGAGGTCTTGCGGGACTGATGGAACCCTAACCCAGTTTCAGTGGATTTCCTTGCCATTATCATCTTCTGAGGCAGGCTTGTAGGGAGACTGGAGCCCAGGAGTCTACACCACCGAACTCCAGGCCAGCCCCTAGTCCCCCTGCAGCTGGGCCTGCAGGCCCAGGTCCCTCCAGCACCTTGAGTAATGGCCCTAACTGACTGGGTTGGTGGCATCCTGGATCCCCCTGTCCACAGATGACAACCTCTTGGGTGCTGTCCAGTGTCCTGATAGCGAGTTTGAATGTCCTGATGCCTCTACCTGCTGTGTAATGCTCGATGGATCCTGGGGATGCTGCCCCATGCCCCAGGTACAGGTGTGGGAGGTAGGCGTGACTAAAGGCTAAAGGGCAGAGCGAGGGCTTGGGGTGGTCAAGCTGGATTAAGGACCCTCTCTTCTCAGGCCTCTTGCTGTGAAGACAAAGTGCATTGCTGCCCCCATGGGGCCTCCTGTGACCTGGCTCACACCCGCTGCATCACGCCAACGGGCACCTACCCCCTAGCAAAAAAGATTCCTGCACAAAGGACCAATAAGGCGGGTGAGGAGATGGGAGAACATCTGGCTGGGATTTGGGGTGAAACCTCATCTAACTTCTATTTGGGAAGACGTTCCCCTCCCTTGGCAGCCCCTCATGCCTCGCTCCTTTCCAGTGTCTTTGCCCTCCTTCATCTTATGCCCCGATGCCCGGTCCCAGTGCCCGGATGATTCCACCTGCTGTGAGCTGCCCAGTGGGAAGTACGGCTGCTGCCCAGTGCCCAATGTGAGTGAGGGGCTGTGTAGCTGGCTGGTTACTGGGAATCTGGCTCACTCGGGGCTTTGCTGCCCCCTGGTGGGGGATTGGAGCAGTGCCAGGCCATTCTCTGTGCTCACCTGAAGCTGGAATTCTCGAGATTCCTTCCTGTCCCCACCCAGGCCATCTGCTGCTCCGACCACTTACACTGCTGCCCCCAAGGCACTGTGTGTGACCTGATCCAAAGTAAGTGCCTTTCCAAGGATAACGCCGTGGACCTGCTGACCAAGCTTCCTGCACGCACAGGTACCAATGAGACCCCATTCTACCTGCACAGTGAGGATAGGCTCTGTTCTGAAACAGATGTGGGAGATGTTGGGGCCCCTTGTGGGGGGGGTAGGTGCAGCCCTAGCATGCTGGTCTTGCCTAAGAGGTTTATTCCTTAGCTGTGGGCTGGGGTAGCTGTGTACCCCATCCTCAATATCTGCTTCCAGCTAGAGGGCGTGCAAAGGGTGGGTCTCCCAGGGGTCTCCAGTGTTACTGCTGACCTGTCGTCTGCCTCCCTCACAGTACAGGAGGTGAAGTGTGACATGGAGGTGAGCTGCCCAGATGGCGACACCTGCTGTCGCCTCCCGACGGGGTCCTGGGGCTGTTGCCCATTTTCCAAGGTACCCGTGGGAGCTGTGGGCAGGCTGGGCTGAGCAGAGGAGGCAGCCAGCTAGACCCCTGCGTCCACTGGGCCTTTTCTGTCCACCCTAGGCTGTGTGCTGTGAAGACCACATTCACTGTTGCCCAGCCAGCTTTCAGTGCCACACAGAGACAGGATCCTGTGAACTGAAGGGCCTCCGGGTGCCCTGGATGAAGAAGATTGCAGCCCACCCCAATGGGCTAGACTCGAGGAGGGATGTCCCCTGTGACATCTTCACCAGCTGTCCCCCCAACAATACCTGCTGCCGACTTGTTTCTGGGGATTGGGGCTGTTGTCCTGTCCCAGAGGTGCATGGGTGTGGAGGGGAAGCCATGGGGGATAGGGCCTGTTGCTTTGGCCGTGGTGGCAGCCAGCTGTGATTTGTCCCCAGCTGGAGAGGCTATGAGGAGAGGTAGATCCCCACCTCCCACTCTCTAGAACACTCTTCTCTGCTCACTCCCAGGGGGTCTGCTGCCCAGACCACCAGCACTGCTGTCCCTCCGGCTACACATGTACAGATGAGGGGCAGTGTCAGCTGGGAAGCAGAACAGTGGCTGGCCTGGAGAAGATGCCTGCCCGACATGTGTCCCTGTCCAAAATAAGTGACATCGGTTGTGACCAGCACACCAGCTGCCCAGTAGGACAGACCTGCTGCCCGAGCCTGAGAGGGGGCTGGGCCTGCTGCCAGTTGCCCCATGTGAGTGTCCTCCCACTGTCCTGGGGAAAGGGAGCTGAGGCTGGGGACAGGAGTGTGATGTGTCCTCTCGCTTCCAGGCTGTGTGCTGTGAAGATCGCCAGCACTGCTGCCCAGCCGGATACACCTGCAATGTCAAGGCCAGGTCCTGTGAGAAGGACGTGGGCTCCACCCACGCTGCTGCCCTTTTGGCCCTTGGTTCTAATGTGGGGAACGTGAAGTGCGGGGAAGGACATTTCTGCCATGACAACCAAACCTGCTGCAGAGACAGCAAAAGGGACTGGGCCTGCTGTCCCTATAACCAGGTCAGTGCCACCCACGACCCAGGGGCTGGGTGTCATGGGCCACGTCCTGCCTTATCCAGCTCTCTTACTTCCTTTCATGCCATCCAGGGTGTCTGCTGTATGGATGGGCGTCACTGCTGTCCCAGCGGCTTCCGCTGTTCGGCCAAGGGAAAGAAATGTCTGCGAAAGGAGACCCTGCGCTGGGACACCCCTTTGCGCTGGGACACCCCTTTGAGGGGTCCCGCCCCCAGACAGCTGCTATGAGGGGGAGCTGAGGACTAAAGAAACTCCACAGCTCTGGCGACCCTGCCGAGGGTATCCATCACTCAGGCCTCCCCAGCACCTCTTCCCTTGAAATCTCTCTGACCCCCCTCCCCCAGCCTCAGTCTGAGGCCTTCTTTATGCAGAGGGCTGTGGCTAAAGGCACATTACAAACTGCCATCCCTCCAACTTCTTTGAACCCTGTGGTCAGGTGCTTTCCCCTATCCACAGGTGTGTGTGTGTGTGTGTGCTTGTGCACGTGTGTTTGCTCCAATAAAGTTTGTACACTTTGTTAACAGCGTCTGATTTGGGCCATCCCGCCTGCCTCGACGAGCCAGGGCCCCCGGTGCCAGTATTACCCACTCCCCACAGAAAGACACGCACAGCTTTAACCTCACCAGTTGTATATTTGCTGTTGCCCACAGCAGGGCCCCATCACATACCCCCAAGACCCCAGGGCTGCCCCAGCCACTAGCCCTGGGACACCACAGCCCAGAGATGGGCTACTCAGCAAGCAGCACCCCTCCCCTCCCAAGGGTCCTCAGAGAATGCCCCTCCCTTCCCAGCCCTCACCCTAGCAGCTGAGGCTGGGTCGCCCCTCCTGCTCTCCCAGGATAGATCTTTCTAGGTACAGCCACGTTTATCCAGGCACTGCTCCCACCCCCAGCCCTCCTCCCGGCCCTCCCGCGGGGGCCGGGCCCTCCCACCTCCCTGCGCGCGCTCCCTCCGCGGCAGATCCCGGGTCCCCTCCCGAGACACTCCCCCGCACCTACCGCAGACCCCCCCGCGGCTGCCCGGGGCGCGGACCGGAGGGGCGGGGCTACTTGACGTGGAACACCATCAGCGGCCGCTCCTCCCGCCGCTGCCACGGGCTCTTCTTGTCGCCGGCCTCGTCGCCCACCTCGGCTCCCAGCTCGTCCTCCGGGCTGGTGAGAGAGTCGCGCCGCAACTCGCTGGCACTGCTGCGGGAGCTGTCCCCGCGGCTGCGGCCCCGACCCCGGGGCACCGTGGCCGCCCGGCCCTCCGGAGCCACCGCCTCGTCCAGCAGCGGGGTCAGCGAGTTGTCCTCGGGGGAGCAGAGGCCCGTGCGGCTCTCGCTGCTGCTGGGCTCGGTGTCCTCGCCCAGAGCCAGGCGCGGGGGCGCGGGCGCGGGCGGCGGGGCGCGCTCCCGCTCCCGCTCCCGCTCCCGCTCCCGCTCGTCGCGCGCGGGCCGCCGGCGCGCCGGCCTCGCCTCGTGCACGTCCACCCCCGAGTCCAGGCTGGCGTCGGTGCTGCGGCCGCCGCCGCCCGCCTGCAGGTCGATGTAGGAGTGGCGGACTTGCGAGTTGGAACGCCCGTCCAGGGACACGAACCAGGCGCGCGGGTGAGGCTTCACGCCGAGTTCTAGAAGCTTCTTCTCGGTCAGGGCCTGGAGCTCGCCATTGAGCTGAGCCATGGTGGACTCGTTGAACAGCACCGGGATCGTGACCGAGCCGCTGACGGGTGCCGAGCGCCCACCCCCCCAGCCCTCGCCGCCCCCGCCCCCGCCGCCCTCGCCCCCCGCGCCCGGGTGCCCCGGCATCAGGGGGCGCTGGGGGTCGGGCGGAGGAAAGGGGCGCGCGGGGCCGGGGGCCGAGCCCTCGGGCGGCGTGGGGTCGTCGCCCACGCCCGCGGCGCCCGCCTCGCCGCCGAGGCGCACGTAGTGTGCGGGGATCACCAAGGTGGGCATGACGTTGCGGTAGACATTGTCCTTGAGGTGGTCGATGGAGCCGCAGAAGATGAGCTGCCCGGCCTGGCTGAGCGACGGGGGTCGCGCGAGCTGGTCCACGGACTGCGACAGCAGGAAGTCGGGGGTCTTGCCCTCGGCCGGCCCTTTGGGACCCAGGTAGTGGTCGAAGGGTGGCGGCGGCGAGGGGGGCTCGTGCAGGAAGGCCGCGGCCCCCGCCGGCGCCCGCCGGTACTCCTCCAGGCCGCCGGGCTCCAGTCCTCCGGGACCCTCGACGGAGCGGGCCCCCTTGAGCGCGGCGCCCTCGCCCCCGCGGGCCCCCGGAGCCTCCGCGGCTGGGCGGCTGGCCGATCGCGGCTTGGCACGGAAGAAGTCATCGCGGGAAGAGGCCAAGTCCCGGGAGCTGGAGAAAGCCGAGTGCAGCGGGCCTGGGGGCGGGGCTTCGGGGTCTCCAGACGAGGGGGGCTCCAGGGGTCCTCCACAGATGAGGTGAAGCTGGGACATCGAGGTGGCTTGGTCTCGTTTGTTACCGTCGGAGGGCCCGGAGAGCTGCAGCTTGCGGTGCTGTTGCTGCCTGGGCTTCAGGCAGCGCCTTCTGTTGAAGAGGGAGAGACCGGACTTTGGGGGGACCTTCAGGAAAGCCAAGGGCCGAGGTTCCCTGTCCCCCGTGGCTGCAGGATGAGGGGGTGAAGACAGTTGGAAGGCTAGATATTGCCTGAGATGTTCGGGAGAGATGGGGGGCTGCTGATGTTTGGGGCAGGTTTGTGGAAAGATGCCCAGCCAGCAGCAGCGGCTTCCCACGGAGTGAACCCTGAGATGCTTCTTTGCCTGTAGAAGGTGCTCTGAGAATCTATAAGCCAGCTAGGAGTGCCTGGCCTGGGGTCCTCAGAGTGAGAGCTGGGCTGTTTGGAACAACTACAGATGGTCTCTGAAGGTCCTGCCCCACCCATTGCAGCCCCTTCTCATAGGCATCCAGCCTCGTGGACACACAGTCCTTTCCTGTGAAGATCGGAATTGTGCTTCCTGCATCTTTGAGATGCATAGCCCAAGAGCAGGCACTCACCGGCAGTAGTAGATCAGCAGACAGAGCAGAATGAGCACCAGCAGGGCCAGGGCTGCCAGGATGGTGAGCAGGAAGATGGTGTGGTAGGTGCCAATGTCCTGGATGCCCGACGTGATGGTGACCAGCCCTGTGCCAGTCAAGGGCTTAGTTAGGAGATGCCCTTCCAGCCTCCCTTTCCAACACTGACCCCTGCCCCACCACTCACCAGCTGTGGGGGAGGCCATGGCGGCTACCCAGTATCCCAGCTGGGAGGAGATGAAGGCCCAGTAGAGCTGCCGTCCTTCCTTCCGGATCACACCGGTGCCATTTCGTACCCACAGCCCTGGGAGAGGCCGTGGGGTTCAGCAAACTTAATCTCTCTGCAATCCCAACCCTAAATTCCGCTTTCCTTCCGTAAACTCCAGCACTTATAACCCCCTCAGCAGCCCACCTAAGACACTTACCACTCTTAGGGTCAAACCTCCAGGCTGGAATGCTGGTGCCTACAGTGAGGGCACGTGGCTCTGAGGGCACTGGCAAGGACAGATGAATGGGGCCTGAGAGGGGCACCTCTGTCCCATTGCCCGTCATCAGGTGCACACTCACAGCAGCCAAGGGCATCAGCTCCAGCCAGGAGCCATTGCCTGAAGGAAGAGACACAGGCACTGAGGGCTTAGTCCCTGGAAGCAGAAGAATCCCTTTCTCTAGCTGACACCTGACCTACCTGAGCTGGAGGCCTCAGTGCCCAAGAAGGCAGGAAAAGCCCGCATTTCCTGCTGGGTGCTGGCCGGTGTGAGTGAGGCCCAGAGCTGGCTGTAGGTGGAGCTGACGGGCAGGCGGGCAGCTCGGCGCTGGAACTGCACCCAGGGCTGAGAGTGGGCTCCTGGATGGAAAGAGAGGCTGCAGTGACCTGACTGGGACCAGAGTGCAAAGCAGGAATCCAAGATGGGGAGCCAGTGGGTCAGGCCGAAGGAAGGTTGGGAGCATGCTAGGAGAGAACTGGGCAGCCATCGATTGTCAACTTAGAAGGGACGTGGTCCTGAAATCTCCAGTGCCTGACCATGATCTCAGCAAGCTACTTTCTCTCTGTAGATGAGGGTCATGACATCAATTTACAATGTCTCCTGAGTGGCAGACACCAGGTTAGGTTCTAGGAGGCAAGGCCGAATAAGACAAACTTCCCTGCCTTAAAGTTCGTGGTCTAGTGTGGTGCTAGTCTTTACTGATCCATTACTTAATACTGTGACAGAAAGGTTCTATACCTATGCTGCTCACCATGGTGCCCACTGGATACATGTGGCAATTAAACATACTCAGTATGGTAGCACACACAAAATAATCCCAGCACGCCTTTCATCCCAGCACTCAGACAGCTCACTGTGAGTTCAAGGCCAGCCTGGCACTACCAGTGAGTTCCAGGTCAGTCCTGAGCAAGACACTATCTCAAAGACAAACAAAGCAGTAAATGTGTGTGACTGAAGAACTCTATCTTAGATTTTTAAAGATGTAATGAAAAAATGTTTTTGAGGTAGGGTCTCGGCTTAGTCCAGGCTGACCTAGATTACCTATGTAGTCTCAGGCTGGCCTCGAACTCACGGTGATCCTCCTATCTCTACTGGGACTAAAGGCATGCATCACCACGCCTGGCTCGTGAATTTTTAACTAAAATTAAATTAGACATTAGACGTCTTTGGGTGCTCTGTGTGTACATTGGGGTGAAGGGGACAGACATATAAACAGAAGGCCAATTCAGTGTGATCATAGGTAACATTTATTGAGCTTTAAAATATGCTGAATGCTGTCCTAAGCAGGTCATGGATAGTAACCCCTGCATTAGCATAACCACCACGGAGGTAGGTAGGAGCTGCTAGCAACTCCGTTTTATGGATAAAGAAGTGGCAGAAGTTCAAACACCTGCCCCAGGCTGCCCTCCTGGAGCCTAGACTGACTCCTGGACTGGCACCAGGTTACATCCCCTCCTGCCCTTCCCACACTACTGAATGTTGGGAGCTTGGCCCTTTAGATGAAGGGAAACCCTAGGGAGTCTTGCAGGAAATGAAGCCAGGAAAGAAATCAGGAAGTCCCTTCCAGGAGGATCAGCAGGGAAAGACCCAGAAGTTCACCAGCTATGGGGGGGGGGGGTGCAGTGTTAATCACATCCTGGAGGCACTGCTCTGTGAAGGAGCCTGGCTTTTACACTGACGGCCATGGAGCTCTGGAGCAACAAGGATAGATTTGGCATTTTGGAGTCCCCAGGGCACCTGGAGGCCTCTGCTTCACGATCAGAGGAATGACAGCAAAGGAATAATTTACCAACTAGGGCTCAAGCTAGGAATTTAAACTGAGCAAAGATCTCTCTCCTGGGCTAGGGGGATGGCTCACTGGTTAAAGGCCCTTGTTTGCAAAGACTGCCAACCTGGGTTCAGTTCCCCAGTACCCATGTCAAGCCAGATGCATGAAGTGATGTGCCCATGCACTCTTTCTTTTTCTCTCTCAAATAATAAATAAAAGAAGTTTTCTCTCTCCAGAATCCCCCATGGCTCTGTAGTATTAGCTGGACAGAGTCTACACTCTTGGGCAGCCATGCCAGAAAATTCCCTGAACCCTCATTGCCCTTTTGCCTGGGCCCAGTAACTCTGCCAGGCCTTCCTCTCCGGCCAGATGCCTAGGCTCACCTTCTACGGCCATCTCACATTGTCCGCTGCCCCATTCCCCTGTCCCAGTTCAGCTTCCCTCTCAGCTCAGGGACATCTCAGTGTGAAGCACGGCAGCCTCTGCTCTGTCACTATCTCAGGTCTTTCTTCCTACTTCCATGAGGCAGGAAGTGGGTCTGTTCCACCTTCCCATTGTACCAGCACTGCTTCCGTGTCCAAGGCAGGTGTGCAAGTATGAGCTGGGATCATGGTCTGTGCATGTAGACAAGGGTCATCTCAGATTGTTCTGGGCCACTGGGTAAGTGTCCCTCCGTGGCCTCCTAACACCCAGGCACCCAATGTATGTAGATGCCCTGAAAATGAAGGGGTCAGGGAGGTGGGAATGGAGAGAGAAAGAAACCACAAGAAGTCCCAATGTACTATAAACATTTATTGAAAACCCGTGTTTTCCTTTCTTTTTGCATACTTGATACTATTTAATCCTTACCTTGACTTGATGATGTAGCAACTATCTTTCTATATCTTTTCTTTTTCTGCTTTTCCAGGTAAGGTCTCACTCTAGCCCAGGATGACCTGGAATACACTATGAAGTCTCAGGTGGCCTCAAACTCACGATGATCCTCCTACCTCTGCCTCCTGAGTGCTGGATTTAAAGGCGTGCACAACCACACCTAGCTCTTTCTATATCTTTAAAAAATATTTTTACTTATTTATTTGCAAGAGAGACAAAGAGGCAGTCAGAGACAGAGACAGAATGAGTGCCAGGGCCTCACACCACTGCAAACGAACTCTGGATGCATGAGCCACTTTGTGCATCTGGCTTTACCTGGGTACTGGGGAATTGAACCCAGGCTGGCTGTCAGGCTTTGCAAGGAAGTGCATCTAACCACTGAGTCATCTCTCCAGCCCTCCATATCTAATAAATGCACAAAGTATGACTCAGAAAGGCTAAGAGATTTGTTCAAGCGCACCCAGCTAAGATGTGCAGAATCAGAGGTGTCTGCTTGCAGGTTTGGGGAAGGAGAGGGCTGAGTGAGGGGCTTACCAGGCGAGCCTAGGAGGATGTGCACAAGGTCCTCATAGAGAATGAGGGTGGCTGGCCGCTCTGGAAGCAGGTAGAGGCTGACGGATGCATATACTGCAAGAGGAGTGGCCTGTCAGCTCCAGAAAAGCCCCCTGCAGGAGCCCCTGCATCTGCATCCTCCCTCAGCCCCCTCTGCATACCCCAGCCCATGCAGCAGCTGCTGGAAAGACTGCCCCTCTGCCACCCCCAGGACTATTTTGGGAAGGGGCTGATGGAGGGTCAGCTGCTGTCCCCCCCCTCCACCTGCCCTGCACTCACAGGGCAGCTTGTCAACACGCCATGGCACGGAGTTGGTGAGGAAGCCAGGGTGGGCAGCAGTGACTAGCACCCAGGTGCCCAAGCGGTAACTGAGGGGCAGTGTGGCCACGCCCTCGGAGTCCGTGGTACCAGCAGCCAGCAAGGTACGGTTCCCAAACACATCCACGGAGGCCCGGGCTAGGGGCACCAGCTCCCCGCTCACATATACCTGCACCTTGATCAGGATCTCTGTGGACAAAGTGAGGAGACGAGAGTGAGGAGGGGAAGGAAGGAAAGAACTGTGTGAGCTCGGAGATCAAAGGAGGGGGCAGATTCCAGAGCAGGTATTATAAAGCTCTCATAGATTTTCTACTTTTGCAGTGCTGGGCATCAAATCCAGGGCTTCCAGCCTGCTGAACAGGAATTCTGTCAGTGAAGTGCAGCCCCTGCCAGAGCCAGCAGTCTGTGGGGGAAGGGGTAATGCCATATTTCATGAACTCTAGCCCATGCACACTGCCACATTTTAACACTTCTGAACTGGCAATGTCTATGATGCAGAATGACAATACCCTTCCCATTTATTACTAGTGCATGAAATCAAAGTGCATCTTAATAGCCAATGATTACATTTGATAAAACGTGCCCTCAGCCCATGTTACCGATAAACAGAGGCTCTGAGTTTAGACGCTTATACTATCCAAGTGAGAGATGTGTTCCAAACCTAGCAGTCTGCTTCCAAGACATAAATTCTTAGCCACTTAACCCTACAAGAAGTGGTCTGTGGAGAAAAGACTGAGAAAGAATGAATCTGGCCAGGCATGGTGGCACACGCCTTTAATCCCAGCACTTGGGAGGCAGAGGCAGGAGGATCCATGTGAGTTTGAGGCCAGCCTGGGACTAAGGAGTGAGTTCCAAGGTCAGCCTGGGTTAGAGTGAGACCCTTCCTCGAAAACCAAAACCAAACAAACAAACAAAAAGGAATAAATCTGGAGAATAAGAGGTTTCAGATGGAGAGGGGAAAAGAAAGGTCAAGATTGGGCAATTTGAGGATGAAAGTTGGGTCCCCATATGGATTACGGAGGGAAAAAAATGAGAAGACATTAAGAAATTTATCATCCCTATCATTCATTCTCTTCCCAGAATATTTTGCATAAGCCTGTTTCCCTTCAGATTTAGGGACTAGCACGAGCCCCTAAACCCTCCCCATCATGTTTAGATGGTCAACTACTGTAAGTCACCATGGCAACGCCCTCATTCCTCCCAGGAGATCAGGCAGGGAGCTGAGGCCCTGGCAAGCAAGGGTGATCTGGGGGCAGACTCAGCGCAGGGGACTGGGAAGGGAAAGTATGGGTCTTTCTGTGCAGCTGGCTCCAGGCTGGCCCTGCAGGTGTCATATCTGGTCTTGGTTGTGATGTGAGGACCTGAGTTGTTCTCATGAATTCCCCAGAATGCCTTTTGCCATCTAACCCTTCCCACTTGGCAGCAGCCCCTCCCTCAAGACCACACTCCACCCCTCCAGCTAAGGGGTGTCATGCTGAAAAATGTCCAAGAGGCATTGGGTGCTGGCATAAAAATCTAACAAGAGGCCAGGTACAAACGGAAGAGTCTAGAGCTAAAAGCAGCAGGGCAAGGGGAAGGGGTGTTGGGAGTCACAGAAACTTCAAGAAGGCTTTTCACATGGAGCCTGACACTCAACAGCGACAGGTGCCTTATCTCAGGCTACCAAACCAGGGCTGCCACTCCTGCCCTTGACATCCCATCCAGCTGTTCCCAGAGCCCACCTCCCTTCCCCGCCCAAGCCAGTGCCTGGCCCAAAAGGGTGGGAGACCCACTCAGACCATTCCCACTCTGGTTTTCCAAGAGAGGGCAACACCCTCCTCCTCCCAGTAGGAATTCTGAGAAGCCAGAAGGGCCTGACTGCTCCCCCAACCCTATCCTGGGCTAGGAACAGCTGGAGAGAGCAGCTGGGAAGAAGGGACCTAGGAGTCTGAAATTCTGTCACCAGAGGGAAGACCTTCTGGGCCAAGGCTTCAGAGAGGAGAGGGGCGGGGACTGGGAAAACAATACAGAGGTGGTCAGGTAAGGCCCAAAGGAGAAGCCGCCAAGCTGGGAGGTGGGGCAGGTGCCTAGCAGACTCTTCCCCCCTTCCCCTCAACCTGGGCTCCCAGCCAGCTGCCTGAGAGAGCCCCCTATCCTGGCTCTATTCCAGCTAATTCTCTGGGCCCCTTCCTTACCCTGAGGTGCAGGCCTGGAGGGAAGGACTTCTTAAGA
Organism: Zapus hudsonius; assembly: GCA_004024765.1. NCBI lineage: Eukaryota > Metazoa > Chordata > Mammalia > Rodentia > Dipodidae > Zapus > Zapus hudsonius. The sequence continues at coordinate 50,478 of PVHP010003511.1, forward strand.
AGCTAGAGCCTCTCCTTAAGGTAGAAAGGGGTAGACTGAGGCTGAGGGAGATCCCTCCCCATTCTCAAAGCCTGACATTCCATACACTATCTCCATCTCTCAGCTTCAACCCTGCCTCATTCCAGGAGGAAATCCGACCTCCTCCCTTCAACCGGATCCCACTTCCCTCACCCAGACCCCCCCCCCGCCGTCTTTCCTGCTAGCTTCTTGGGGGTGTTGGTAGTGAGGATTGAAGAGCCGGGTTTCAGGCAGGGGTGAGGCCCGCAAGCAGGGGAGGAGAGAGCAGAAGTGGGGTGGTGTTGCAGAAGCCTGGAAGGTAGGAGGTGGAAGCAGGGCTGGAAAGGGGGGAGGCCCCGGTGCACCCAAGATTGGAGCAGAGAGGCACGGTGTAATTCTCCCCGCAGGGTCCGGCCCCACCCCCACCTCACACACCCACCTGGGCCAGGTCAGGCGTTGGCGAGGGTCTCCTCCATTGGGGAGAAGTAAAATGAAGAGGAGATGATCTGGGAGCCAGCAGAGGACAGCAGTGGCAGGAGTCCGGCTGGACGGGGACCCAGACACCTGCCCTCCCAGCTGGCACTGCCCACAGCCAGCCAGCCAGCTCAGCATGGCTCTGCGACCACAGCCCAGCCATGCGCCTTGAGCTGGAAATCGCAATTACCCCTTTTCTCAGCCCTCCCCCCAGACTGAAGCCCCTCCTCCATCATAGGCTGATCAGCATTTATTTGCTGCACCCCAAATTCTAAACCCGGGAGGCTGCCTGGAAGCTGTCAGGCTCCTGGGCTAAAACCCCTTTGGAGCCGTCAATCCCGCCCACAGCCTCACCCACTCCCCCTCCTCCCCTCCCCCTCCAAGCCCAGCTCTGGGCGCCCAGCCCCCGTCCGGCCCAGGGTGGCAGCCGATGCGGGCGCCCCCCACCCAGCCGGGGGTCGGAGCGAGGGACCCGCGGGGGGCTGCGGAGTCGGTGCCCGCCCCAGCCCGCCCCTGGGCGGATGTCTTCGGTAGACAATGGCTCGGGCAGCAGCGCCTCGCGGACCCGGAGGGAGGAAAAACAAGTCGAAGGCGACGGGTGGCGCGGAGTCGGGGGACCCCCACCTCCCCCACTGTAGCTCCCGGAGACCCCTGCCCCAAACCGTCTCCCTCCCGCCCCCTGCTTTTCTCCAGAAGCCCCGATCGCAGGTCATCAGTCTCTCCCCCACCCGATCCAGAACAGAACGCACCCAACTCACTAGCGAGCAGCGGGGGGCTAGCAGCAGGAGCCTGGCCGCGAGGCGCCGGCCCACGATCGTCGCCCCCCGCCCCCGGCCGACACTCACCCTGCGGGCTGGGGGGCTCCGGCGGCGACTTGCCGGGAGCCCGGGAGGCTCCACCGAGCAACAGCCCCAGCAGCGGCAGCAGCCGCGCGAGGACGCCGGGGCCACTCGGCGGCGGCATCGCGGGGCTGCGCCGGGCCCTAGCGGTCCATAGCTGCCGTGCGGCCCGGCCCGGCCCGCGGGGCTCGGCCGGCTCCGCTCGGCTCCAGCTCTGCTTCGCCTCGCGCGGCTCGAGCTCCCGCTCCGGCTCCGGCGCCCGCTGGGCGCGATTGTCTCCGCCCGGAGCCTTCGCCGGCGCCCCCTGCCGACGGCGTCCGGCACCGCAGGCCTCCGGGCACCGCCCCCTCGCGGCCCCGCTCCGCCCGCCGCCCCCAGGACCCCCGCCCGCAGCCCACCCGGTAGCCCCCGACTCCGCGCCCCGGGCTCGGCTGCAGGGGAGGGTAGCAAGGGCCAGCTCTCGGGGATTGGGGCTCGAAAACCTCTGAAATGTGGTGCAAAAAATTGGTGGAAGGGGGAGAGTGCTGGCTCTCCGAAGTCTCAAAGTCCCTTCCTCTCTCCTAGACGACAGCCGACCTGGGGCATCCTCTGGCCTCTACCTCTCTTTAAGGAACAGGCAAGTCACACACAGCCTTCTGGTCTTCAAGCGTCTTTTATTTTGTTTTTAAAAAATGCTTTGAAGGCGCACGCTTTTAATCCCAGCACTCGGGAGACAGAGGTAGGAGGATCGCTGAGAGTTCGAGGCCACCCTGAGACTACAGAGAGAATTCCAGGTCAGCCTGGGCCAGGGCGAGACTCTACCTTGAAAAACAAGTTAAAAAAAAAAGGTTTTGAGGGAATGGAGAGACGGCTCAGAGGTTAAAAGGCACTTGCTTGCAGAGCCTGAAGACATGGGTTCAATTCCCCAATACCCATGTAAATCCAGATGCACGAAGTGGCACGTGTGTCTGTAGTTCGTTTGCAGTGGCAGGAAGCCCTAGCAGAGCCATACTCACTCTGTCTGCCTCTTTCTCACTTTCTCTCTCTCTCTCTCCTCTCTTAGATAATAAATAAATGTTTTGAGATAGGGTCTCACTCTTGCCCAGTCTGACCTGGTACTCATTCTGTAGCCCAGGTTGGCCTCACTCAATTCATGACTATCTTCTATGTCAGTCCCCCTAGTGCTGGGATTATAGGCACGAGCCAACATGCTCAGCTTTTATTTTTTCAAATATTTATTTGAGGGAGCAGGCAGGAGGAGGTGGGGTATGGGCATCCTTCACAATAGGATTGTAATGATCTCTACCTGGTAAGATTGTGGTAGATTAAATGAGATGATGTAAGGAAATTGACACGAGCAAGGCGCTCTGTACAGGTCCAGGGTGAGGAGAGGGCTCACCTGCCCCGAGGTAATAAGGCCCTTTCTGAAGCAGTCACTTGACTCGGAAGGTCTTAAGAGGAGATTGCTCTCTCACGGAGAATCAACCTTTGGTCCCTGGTTCTGATTTCATGCACATCACATTGGATCCCTCGTTCTTTCTCAGTCGTTGAACCACTCTTGAAGCCCAACTCTTCCCTTCCCTTCCCATTCATTATTCCCAGTTACCACCATCGCTCAGCTCCTGTTCTGCAGGCCAGGTCCTAACAGTGACCTCTTTAGCACACGTGGTGCCCAGGAGGGGACTGGATGCCCAGAACAAGGATCTCATCCCCAGAGGCCTGCAGGAGCCCCTCTTGGTTAGGTCTTCTGATGTAAGGAGACTTCATGATGAGTCACCAGATTCCTTCCTCCTTCCTTTCTTTTTTGGTGCAATTGCCTGCAGTGGCTGGAGAAGAATGGTTGGTCACCACATCTCCATTCTTTTGCCAGAATCTGCTGTTGATCCTGCAGCTTGCTTTGTTGTTGTTGTTGCTTTGCTTTGTTTTGTTTTTTGAGGCAGGGTCTCGTTCTAGTCCAGGCTGACCTGGAATTCACTATGTAGTCTCAGGGTGGCCTTGAACTCACAGCCATCTTCCTAACTCTGCCTCCTGAGTCCTGGGAGCACCACCACACCTAGCAAATTTGTAAGCTCTGGTGAGTCTTGGCTCTTAGCTCTTCTAGGAGACTGGGGTTCCAGGCATGTGTGGCCACACCCAGATGTTTATGTGGGTCCTGGGATTGAATGCTCAGGTCTCCTCAGCCTCTCATGTTTGCACAGGAAGCGCTCTTAACCACTCTAGCCCTCCCTTACTTTTCCCTCCCTCCCTCCCTCCCTTCCTTCCTTTCTTCTCTTTTATTCATTCATTCATTCCTTTATTTCTTTTTTCCTTTCCTTCCTCTTTGTTTCTGTCTCTGTCTTCTTCCTTCACTTCCTTCTCACTATGCAACCCAGGCTGGCCTTGCACTCACAATCCTCCCACTCCCGACTCCTGAGGGGAGACAGCTGGAGTCGCTGAGCTGCAGGCACGAGCCACAGCCTTCAGCATCTCTTTAAAAGAAATTTCCATCTAACCAAATTTCCCAGTCCTCCTCTTATATAACCCCTTTTTTTTTTTTTTTGGAACCTAAGCAGAGGATTTAACACTCCTTGGTGAATTTCATCTTGTTGGTTTCAACCCAACTTTCCAACTTCCAAGGCTACCCTGAGTGTGCTTCACTCATCCCCTGTATCCACTCCACCACCTCAAGCCAGCAGCCATCCGCAGGGCAAAGAGAGGCTCCCACCGCCTGCATTCGAGGAACTCAAGGCATTACCAGGCAGCCCCTGGCTGGATGGAGCCCAGAGACACCCCAGGAGATCTCCGGAGCTTTATCAGAATCCTGCAGGTCTAAATCCCAGTCACTGTGATCAGCTTTCATGTCTGTCTTGTCTGTAAGGACAAGTGCCAAATGTGCTGCTGGATCAAGATAGGCCGTCCACTGCAATGGCTGACTTAGGAGGGAATCTGGCTAGTGTTCAAATCACGGCTTAATCTGTTCCTAAATATCTAGTCACCGGATGAGAAACCTGTTCTAGAACTTGCCAGGCATGAACGTCAAATTGTTCTTTTCAGAATTTACCTCTTTGTATAAAATCAAGTGCAGCAGCTGTTTGGGGTAAGTCTGTTTCTCTATGGCTTCCCTACCACTTAGCACCAAGTTCAAAATTCAACCCAGTGCTGAGGGTGTGCCTGCTTACCCCCTGCCTCTCTGATAGACAGTTCCTGGGACCTCACTACTCACCCCTCCCTGCTTAAAAATATTTATTTATTTATTTTAAATTTTTATTTTATTTATTTTTTAAGCAGAGACAGAGAGAGAGAGAGAGAGAGAGAGAGAGAGAGAGAGAGAGAGAGAACCAGGGCCAGTGCATCTGGCATATTTGGGTACTGGGGAATTGAACCCGGGGCCTTAGGCACCGGAGGCAAGTGTCTTAACCGCTGAGCCATCTCTCCAGCCCTAAAAATATTTATTGATTGGGGCTGGAGAGATGGCTCAGCGGTTAAGGCACTTGCTTCTAGTGCCTAAGGCCCGGGATCAATTCCCCAGGACCCACATAAGCCCAACCCACTAGGTGGTGGCCCTGGTGCGCTCTCTTCTCTCCTTTTTCTCTCACTCTATCTCTATCTCTCTCTATCTCTCTGCTTGAAAATGAATAAAGAAAATATTAAAAAATATTTATTGATTGATTTGAGAGCAGAGAGAAAGAAAAAAGAGTACGAGCATGCCAGGGCCTGTGATCACATGCCCACATTTCATGTGCATCTGGCTTTATGTAGGTAGGGGGCCAGTAGGCTTTGCGAGCATGTGCCTTAAGCACTGAACTGTCTCCCCAGCGCTCCTCCTTGACTTTGTTCGAACACACAAAACTTGCCCTACTCCAGGGCCTTGTCGCTGGCTACTCTGTGTAGCCTGAATACTCTGTCCTCTGTGCAGCAGCACGTTCCCTGATCGTTCCCTGGAATGAGGCGGCCCCGTCGCCACCCATCGCCACCCACATGTGTTCTGTTCTTAATGTCTACTCTCTATTTCTGTGTCTGCCTCTCTCTTAGGTCTTGCACAGGCTATTTGAAAGTGCCCTATGATTGAGCCATACTCTCAGTCCTCATCTATCTGTCTGTCTGTCTATCTATTTATTTTGTTTTTTTTTTTTTTTTAAGGTAGGGTCTTGCTCTAGCCCAGGCTGACCTGGAACTCACTATGTAGTCCCAGGCTGGCCTTGAACTCATAGCTTCACAGCAATCCTCCTACCTCTGCCACCCAAGTGCTGGGATTAAAGGCATGTGCTACCCTACCAGGCTTCAAAAATTATTTATGGGGCTGGAGAGATGGCTCAGCGGTTAAGGCACTTGTCTCCAGTGCCTTAGGCCCTGGGTTCAATTCCCCAGGACCCATGTAAGCCAGACCCAAGGTGGTGGCCCTGGCACACACTCTCTCTCTCTGTCTCTCTCTCTCTGTCTCTCTGTCTCTCTCTCTCCTTGAAAATGAATAAATAAAATATTTTTAAAAAATTATTTATGGAAGGCAAGGTCTAGAATTCATGGCTATAATCTCAGCACTTGGGAGGCTGAGAGGTAGGAAGACAGCTGCGAGTTCAAGGTCAGCCTGGAAAACAACAGAGACAAAATATTTATGGAACACATGAATCAACACACCCTCCAGGAATCCAGGGGATACCACCTCTGCCCCCCAACTTCAGTCACCACAGCTGGAACGTTGCCTTTCACTCTTCATCGCCTTTCCTAGCAGAAGACCAGCCTTCTCTGCAGGACAGCAACTGATTATTCCCCCTTCCCTGTGTGACACTGCCCTCCTCAGGGCTCAGCCAGCCTCACTGTGCCCATCTTCACTCTGAACCCAGCTTTGAAGGCCTTTGTGGAAAGGGGATGCGAGAGGGAAGAACATGTCACACCATTCCGAGGTTTGTCCTTCCACCATCAGGCTGCCCTCCAGGAACCTTCACTTTGCTTCCCTGCTGCTCCCAACCCCACACTCAGCACCTTGGTGGCCCTCAGTGGCCCTGCAGCCCTCCCTCCCTCCAACCTGCCACCATACTCTCCACATTCAGTTCGTCGCAGCCACCTCCCTGGCAGAGACCACAAACATCCTTTCAATTCCCCTCTCCTCCTCTGACCACAAAAGGAGACAGTCCTGTGGGTTGAGGTCAGCCTCTTTATTAGGCAACAGGAATGGGGGTGTGCCCGCTGTCGGGAGGGGAGGCCCCCAGTGGAAGAGCTCCACCCTAGGGAGGTCTGAATGGGAGCCACTGGCTCGGATGAAGAGTTCGAGAAGCAAGAGCCACTCCAGCCTTCCCACCAGGACTCAGCATCGGTGCTATCACTCCTCGTCATCATCTTCCTCCAGAGGTGGCCGATTCCGCTTGAAGAAGCCAACCTGGGGTGCACAGGGCTGGGCTCAGGGCACAGGGACCAGGTGTAGGCCCCGGAGCATTGGTGAAGAAGTATCCTAAGAATCTAGAAACCAGCTAAGCTGCCCATGAAGTCCTCTGCCTGGACCAGCACTGATCGAGGGCCTTTGCACACACAAATGGAGGCCTTCCCTATCCCCAGTCCTTGGGCACTGAAAGCAGGCCTCATTCCCTCTACTTCCTCTCAGGGTGGGAGGGGTCTGAAGGCCTGAAGATTTCAAGGTCACATGTCCAGGTAGAGAATGACATTCTAGGGGTTGGAGAGATTGCTCGGTGGTTAAGTTGCTTGCCTGCAAAGCCTAATGAGCTGGGTTCAATCCCCCAGTACCCATGTAAGCCACATGCATAAAGTGGCACATGCATCTGGAGTTGGTTTTCAGTGGCTAAAGGCCCTGGTGTGCCCATGCTCTCTGTCTGTCTGTCTCTCTTCTATCTCCCTCTGCTTGCAAATAAATAAATAAATTTAAAGAGAGAGAGAAGAGAGAGGGGAGAGGAGGAGAGGGAATGAGAGGGGAGGGGAGGAGAAGAGAGAGGAGGAGAGGAGAGGAGAGGAGAGAATGGCATTCTAATAGTGGATGTGTCTGTGTCTCCCTGCTTTCTAGCCTGGGGCCACCTGGGGACTGAGTGCCTCTCTTGCCACCTCACCTTCCACATGGCCAGGACCAGGAGGGTAAGCAGCAGCAGGCCTCCGAGCACACCCACCAGCACCCACCAGAACGGGATGGCCCTCTCCTCCAAGGCCCGGAGCAGCTGCGTCTGCACCTGGGGGCAAAGCGAGTGTCACCTCAGTCCTTTGACATGGGCCTGTGACCTCCTCCCCCTGCCCAGCCACCTCCTTCACCCAGGGCAGCCGAGCTCGCTCACCTGAGCTTGCCCGCGAGGCAGGCCGAGCGCCGGCGCCGCGTAGGGAAGGGCGGACACGTTGAACCAAGCGTACGACTGCAGCACGAGCTGCTCCTCTGGCCTCTGCGGGTGGACAACGGCCCCTTGCAGCGGCCACGGGAGGCCAGAGGGTGGCCTAGTCCAGCCCCGCCCCCAAGGAGGCCCCGCCCCCAAGGAGGCCCCGCTCCGCTCCGCCCCGCCCCCAGGAGGCCCCGCCCCTCGCGTCCAGCCCCACCTGGTGGAAGCTGGACAGCCCGAGCAAGGCCAGCACGGTGACCATAGCCCGTTGTCCTCGCTCCATCTCCTGCATTTCACACTCCACCACCGTACAGGGCGCCGAGGAGTCGCAGCTCTGAGGAGATGGGTCATCAGTCCCCAGCATCCCTACCCACGACAAGGACACAACCAGAAAGGGCCAAGAAGCTGGGGCCTGCCCCTAGGGAAGGGCTTCGGATTCAGTCGGATATTTTCGCTATAACTTTTTACTCAAGATTCCCAGACGTGCAGGAGCAAGGCCAAAGGAGTGGCCTTCAGGACCCAGCATTTTTGTTACCTTGCTTTGTCTTTTCTTTTCTATTTTAAATTTTTATTTATTTGTACTTGCCACTGCAAATGCACACTTTATGCATCTTACTTTATGTGGACCCTGGGGAATCCAGGACACGTTTGCATCAAGCACCTTGAACCTCTGAGCCACCTCTCCAGCCCTTGGTTTTTCTTTAAAGGGAAGCCTTAAAAAAGCAAAACCTGAGTGTACCTTAACCTGCCCCAGATGCCATCCAGCATCTCACAGGAGCTCTCTGGGGGACCAAGGGTGGTCCACTGGAGGCCACGTCACAATCTCCGCCTTTATTCCTGCCTCCCAAGTCCTCTGGCTCCTGGGCCCCAGAAAGAGCCCAGCCGGACCCGCAGAGTCTGCTCACCACCAGAACTGGGTCCTGCTGCTTGGGCCCCGGCAGGAATGCCTGTCTGCGCTTGCGCTCCCGCTCGTGGTGCACCATGCGAGTGGGGGAAGGGCTGGGAGTGGGCAGCTTCCAGTCCAGCTGGGGGGACAAGGACAGAGTAAATTCCCTTCCCAGGCTGCATCTCCAATGCCAGCTCCACTGGATGCTGGTCTGAGGCCCTCTTGCTCACCTTGAGGGGGTTGGGGGATGGCTGTGGGGAGCACTGGAGCCCCCCTTGGGGCTGCACATCCAGGATGTAGAGCAGATCCGAGGGCTGAGACTGGCCAGGTAGGTGGATGCTGAGATGGAGACCCCTCACTGTACTGGGACCGTTGTTATGGAGCTGGGGGCGGAGGAGGTGATGGTGGGGTGACAGGCATCTCAGCACCTTCTCACCCCAGTCAGGCTTAGAGGCTCCTCCCTACCTCGTAGGTGTGTTCCACTCTGGGGATCCAGCTGTCCAAGCTGGTGTGTTCTCTGTCACCTTCGTCTGCTGACACTACCAGGGAAGCTGGAAAGGAGTTCCTGGAGATGCCCAAGCCCCAGAGTGCATCTGACTCTCTGATGGTCTGTGGAGAGCCTCCAGTTCTTCGTGAACTTTCCTTCATGTTTTATTTTGTGAGGTGCTGGGATGACACTCAGGGCCTTGCACCAAGCTAAGCATACACCCTACCACCGAGCTACACCCTCAGCTCCCCCTGCCATTTCCCCTTCCCTCTCCTGGCCCCTCACCCTCGAAGTTCCATGGTGGCCTCAGCTCGGACTGGCACGTGCAGCAGCACAGCCTCACTGTTTGGATTCTGGCTGTTCTTGCTGGAGGGATGAGAGGAGGCCAGATGGGTCCACCAGCCCACTGACTCCGTGTTGGGCCAGAACTTTAGAGAGCGCAGGAAGAGCCAATCCCACCAACATTCTGCCACCCCGAAGTTAGACTTAGGAAAGAACTTCTAGGGCTCCACAACTCAGAAACAAGCTAGTGAGGGAGAAAGGGCCCACAGGGTGCCCAGGAGGACCCTACCATGAGGAAGGGTCTCTGCATGAAGGTCAGATGGGGAAGGGCGGTAGGTAGGTATGCTGCGCAGTGCGGTACCTCCGGACCTGCAGTTGAAAGGAGACATTCTCTCCAGCCTCTTCCAGCTTCTCTACACTCACCAACATTGTGATTCCCATCTGGGAGAGGAAAAGGACAACGTCACTGCCCAGATGTTCACTCTGGATAGTCGTGAATGTAACTTCCTCCCAGACTGCCATTATTAGCTCCATTTTTTTCTGCCAGAATCCCACTCAGAGAGGAAAAGTCACCACTTGCCCAAGAACATGGCGCTCCAGAGGGCAAGGACCTCCCACCCAGTCCTCCAGCTGGTCATCCCAAGCCTTGCAGCACAGGGCCTCACCCGGGCATTCTTCTTCATGGGGTTGCCCAGCTCACACAGTGCCACTCTGGTTTCATTCTCCTTCTTCTGGTTGCAGATGAGCCTCTCAAAGCCCTGGGAGTCGGGAGGGGGAGACAGGTGTCAGGCTGCAGAGGAGGGATTCCTGGAGGGTCTTCAAGGGATTGCTACCTTCTACTTTCTGTTGCTGTAGCACTTTACTATGTTTTAATAGATTTTCATCTTGGAAAATAAAAAAAACATAAGAAAATATGATCCTGTTGCTTCCAAATACAACAATATAAAGAGGGTCAAGGATGCAGCTCAGTGGCAGAGCATATGAACAGGGTTCCATCCCCAGTACAAAAAAAAAAAGTGGTGGCCCATGCCTGTAATCCCATAATCCTCCTTCATGAGAATATGGAAAGTTCAAGGCTAGCCCAAATTGCAGAATGAAACTGTTTCATGAAACAAAATAAATTAATTAAAAATTTATGTCAGTCAGGCATGGTGGACTTTAATCCCAGCATTTGGGAGGCAGAAGTAGGAGGATCGCCATGAGTTTGAGGCCACCCTGAAACTACAGAGTGAATTCCAGGTCAGCCTGGGCTAGAGGGAGACTCTACCTCAAAAAACAACAACAACAAAAATTGTATGCTTATGTAAAAATATGTATGTCACTGTTATGGGTAGACACTACAAGAAAACCCAGTAGATATTAAACAAAGGTTCTCATCAACATTTCACTACTGAGCCTTTGGAGAATTTTGTAATAGAATTATTCAATTTTGTGCCATTATCAAATATTTCTTTTTTTAAAAATATTTTTATTAAGCCAAGCATGCCTTTAATCCCAGTATTCAGAAGATAGAGGTAGGCAGATCACTATGAGTTTGAGGCCAGCCTGGGACTATAGAATGAGTCAACTTAGGCTAGAGTGAGACTCTACCTTGAAAAAGAAAAAAAATATATATATTTATTTATTGAAGACAGAGAGAGTGAGAGAGCGAGAGTAAGTATGGGCACACCAGGGCCTCCTGCTGCTGCAAATGAAACTCCATATGCATGTGTCCCTTTGTTCTTTAAGTGGGTACTGAGGACTTGAACCTGGACTATCAGGCTTTGCAAGCAAGGGCCTTCTCTCCCGCCCAAGGATTTCTTATCCATATGTGTGTGTGTATTTAGGTGATATATATATATATATATATATATATATATATATATATATATATATATATATATATATGACATTGCATATGGTATATATAAATACATATATATCATCTACATCTACAAGTCTAAACAATAGTACAACTTCCCAGGAAACATAAGCACAGTGGAGCCCCCACCCCTGCTGGCCACTGGCCTCACCTCAATGTTACTGAGGGCCCGCATGTAGTGGGCCCCTGGGGGCAGCTGCACAGCCAACTCTGCCTCATAGGCCCCCTCACCCTCATTGACTGCGTCCATCTGTAGCTCCAGCACGTTGTCGGCCCCAATTAGAAGTGGGGATCCCTTCCTGAAGGGGGAGAGCAGGAGGAGCTGGTTTCAGGTCTAGGGTCATGGGGGAGGAGGGGGTCTCATGGAGCCCTGGGAGAGGCAAGGTAGGGTGGGAGGGCCTCTCACACGGTGGCATTGAGATGAAGCTGTGGTACACACACGTCATCTTCTCCACAGTCCAGAATGATCCGGGTCTAGGGGACACATCAGGGTATTGTGGGTAAGCTGGGGGGCTTAAGAGTATTCATGGCTTGAGGGTTCACATCAGAGCTTAAGGGATTGAGCCCCAGGCAGGAGCAGGGGAGGGCACCAGGGCTGTAGGGTTGATGAAAGGTTTGGGACATGTCAGAGTTTTTGTAACAGTGGGTGTTTCATGGAGCATGTGACTTTATACCAGTGTTTAGGCACACTGAGTTTGGGGGGATTTCATTAGGACTTGGGTTGACATCAAGGTATGGGATTCATGTTAACCTTGACTTTCCGTCAGGGATCTAGCACCTCCCTTGCCGGCCCCTACCTGCCCTCCCCCCACCTCACCTGCTCTTGGACATGAGTGTCTCCATGTAGCACAACAGCAGAGGCTACTCCAGTCTCTTCAGGGGACAGTGACACGTTGAGGCTGAGCACAATGGGGCTCAGTTTATCCCGGAAGTCTGCCTCATCCTAGTAGGGGCCAAAAGTCAGGCCACCCTCTGTTGCTGTGCCCACCCCACCTTTACTGGCCAGCAGGGACCATGTCCTACTGACCACCCCTGTGCCCAGGTCTGACAGAATGGCCTGGAGGGTGGTCTGAAAGAATGGCCTGGAGGGTGGGCCCCAGGTGGGCCCCACCCATCCCAGTCTAGACATACTCGAAGGAAGGCTGAGGTGTTGTGACAGACGGGGCTGAGCCGTCCACTCAGGTCCAGGTTCATGGTGAGGCTGGCCTGTTGAGAGGCCAGCAGGAGCACCCGCCGGCCCTGGCGGGACTTCTGCCGGTCCAGCTGCAGCTCAGCATTTAGATCTGCAAGGCAAGCAGGCAGTGTCCATGTCTCCCTCTACTGGGGAAGCCCAGGCCCGCCTCCCTCCCACCCCTCCATGCCACTCACGAAGCTTCTGAGGAATGTTGTGCCCTGTGGCTCCCACACACATCTGGATGTTGAAGCTGCAAACATGAGAGAGTGAGTTCAGGGGCTGGTGCTTCTCCAGGGTCCCAGATCCTGCCTGGTCCATGCCCTCAACCCTCACCAGCTCACGGGTGTCTGAGTCTGCTGCAAGACACAATCCTTCACAGCGGGATTCAGGGAGTCTTGCACCAGCAGCTGGACAGTGGCCATCACCACAGGCTGAGCTCTGATGGGATGGGGGAGGGGAGAGAGGCTTGTCATTGAGTCCCTTCTAAGCCCAGCCACCACTAATGAAATGACCCTTCCTTTCCCTGGGGCCAGTGCTCATGTTCACCTGTACACAGCCACCTTGTTAGCCCCATAGGCTCCCACCAGCAGGTCTGTAGACAGAGGGGGAAGGTCACAAGTGGCAATTAGAGAAGGTACAAAAGCTTTCCACACCATCTACCCCTCTGGAGGTTCGACCTGCCTCCCCCACACTCAGCATCCCAGGCATATAGAAAGCTTAGAGCCCACACTGGGGCAGCAGGTCAGACGTGTTCCCCCCCCCCATGTCTCTTAGCGCTTCTAGCAAGTGTCTTGTCGTGTGTAGCTGGATGCAGTCCATGAGCACCTGGGTATCCGTTGTCATCAATGTCTATGGCACCTCTTAGGGAGAAACCAAAGCCAGAGCCTGTGGAGAAGGGACTGTCCAGGACCTGGGAGGGACGCAAGTTCAGGCCCTCACTTTGACCCAGGAACACCAGCACTTGGCCCCGACCACTGGGACCCCCATATGGGGCAGCCACTGCAACATCTGGAAGGAAGAAGAGAGTGGCTGTTGGTGATTGAGTCTTTCCAGGGGACTGAATCTCTCCTGAGCCCTGGGAAGACGAGGAAAAGGACACAAAGTCAGTGAAGGAGGAGGCAGCTGCCCTGCTCTCAGCAAGAGAGAAACCAGCCAAACAGGACTCATAACACTGTGACAGTCTTCCCTATCTGTTGAGGAACAAATGTTGATGGGATTTCCTTTACACTTGACAATTAGGTGCTCTTATTCCCATTATTGTTGTGGTTGAGACAGCGTTTCTTGTAGTCCAGGTTGGTTTCAAAGTTGCTTTGTAGCCAAGCATGATCTTGAACTTCAGGTCCTCCAGCTTCTATCTTCTTTTTTTGTTTTGTTTTGTTTTTCAAGGTAGGGTCTCGCTCTAGTCCAGGCTGTCCTGGAATTCACTCTGTAGTCTCAGGCTGGCTTCGAACTCACTTTGATCCTCCTACCTCTGCCTCCCGAGTGCTGGGATTAAAGGCGTGCGCCACCATGCTGGGCTTCAAAGCTGCTTTGTAGCCAAGCATGATCTTGAACTTCAGGTCCTCCTACTTCTATCTTCTGAATGCTGGGATTACAGTCATGTGCCACGACACCCAATCTATGCAGCGCTGGGGATAGGACCCATGTCTTCATGTATGTTAAACAAGCACTCTATCAACTGAGCTATATATATCCCAAGCCCTGTTTTGTTTTTTGAGACAGAATCTTGCTATGCTGTCCAGGCTGGCCTGGAACTCACTATGTAGCTCAGGCTGGTCTTAAACTCACAGTTGTACTTCTGTCCCTTTCCCCAATTTTGTTTGCTTTTGTTTTGAGAGGTAGGGTCTCACTCCAGCCCAAGCTGATCTTGAATTCACTATGTAGTTAGTCTCAAACTCATGGCGATCCTTCTGAGTGCTGGGATTTAAAGGTGCAGGCCACCATGCCTGGTTCTCAATTCTTTTATTTCACACTCATTCCTTCTCATGGCAGTGGAGGGACTACACAGCATAGTTCTATGGACATTTCCACCTAATGTGCCCATGCCCTTCAAGCTTAGCTGGTCCAGAGCTGAACTGCCAATCTCCCCGCTCCTCACCCTCACCTAACTCCTCTTTCTTAACTTTAGTCCCTTGTCCCAATCTAGTCCGAACAATCCAAGTCCTAAATCTGTGAAGTCACCTCAGCTCTAATAAGTCCACTGGCCAAATCTTTATGCACGGGTCATCTTACCTGGATTGTCAGGCCCTCCCAGCTTGTCTCTGTGAACTCTCTTAACTCAGCAGCCATAGGGTCACTCCCTATTTGGGCCTTTCTTTGAGTCAGCTTTTTATTGGTCTGTTTTCCTTTTGGGGGGGGGGAGTTAGAGGTAGGGTCTCGCCTCGCTCTAGTCCAGGCTGACCTGGAATTCACTATGTAGTCTCAGGGTGGCCTTGAACTCATGGCGATCCTCCTACCTCTGCCTCCCGAGTGCTGGGATTAAAGGTGTGCCACTACACCCTGCTTGTTTTCCTTTTGAGATAGGGTCTCACTAGGTAGCCCAGGCTGACCTGGACAGACGATCCTCCTGCCCAGGCTTCTATCATGCTATGATTACAGGAATGCACCACCATATCTGCCCTAAATTCGTGTCTATTAACCTTCCAACAGCAAATAAAACTCTTTTTCCTCACCATTATAGCCATCCCGGTTGAGGTCACCCAGGGGTGCGATGGCAGAGCCAAATCGCCCATACATCTGTGTGCCAGTCAGCCGGAGACTAGGGGCACCCAGCGCATGGGGGCCTTGGGGCTGCAGGAACAAGTACACGCGCCCCACCTCGGCCAGCTTGCGGTCCGCCCAGCTTTCCATGTATAATGGAGCGCCCACCAGCAGGTCGTGCCTCCTGCGGGTCACATGGATTATTAGGTGCAGCTGAGCTGGGGGATGCTGGAGGTCAGGGGTCATATCTTCCCACCCTTACTCTTCCGCCTCCCAGTATCATCCCAAACAAGAGGGGCTGGGAAAGGACAAGATGGAGGGTAGCTCCTGTTGCTGGTAACTGAGGCCCCAACTGGGTAGTGGTGGGGAGTCCCTCGTCCTCACCCGTCCCCGTTGACGTCAGTGACTGCCACTGAGTGCCCGAAATATGAAGCCATCTGCAAAGCGAAGAGCCCCTTAGTACCTCTGCACCCAGCACTTTCTGTTAGACATCGCCCTCATATCCCATGGAATATTTTGGGGTCTTAGTTCCCTGGCTTGGGTCACCAGCCCTGACCTGCTCTCCGTGTAGCCGGTGCAGCGTTTGGTAGTAGTGGTCCACAATTTCCACCTGCACGGATGAATGCATTAGTGCTCCCCTCCCTCCACAGCCTGCTCCTCTCTAAGAGAAAGGGCCAGAGGTTTGGGGTACAGAGGAGCCAGAGTGAGGACTGTGGTCGGGGTTTCAGCATGTCTAGTGAGGAGGTAGGGGGAACTCACCGCTCCCAATGTCCAGCTCCAAGTGGGGGCACCGAAGACGAATTCTGGGAAGAGCCCACGCTGGCCAGTGAGATCCCTAAAACCCACTTACTCCATTCCCTCCAAGCCCCCACATTCCGCACCCAGGGGAAATTCCTGGGAGGTGCTCCTGCCGTGAATTCATTACCCACCCCCCTAAATTCATCTCTTGCCTGTAGTGCTCAGATCGCCATCGAACTCGCCCACGGCCACCGAGTATCCTGAAGTAGAGAGGAAGGCCGGGAGCAGGGGAGGTGGATCTCAGATCTCACTTCCAGTACAGAAGAGGAGGCGGAAAGGGCAGGTGGGACGCTTGGGAGTGGACAGGGGGTGGGGCGCCCTGGAGCTGGGCTGGGCTGGGCGGTGCTGGGGTGCTGGGAAGCCTGGGAGGGACAGCCAGGGTTACCCCGGTAGCCGTCGAAGTATTCTTGGTTGCTGGAGTCCTGGGTGAAGCGCTGGTTGGAAACGTGCCACAGAAGGGTGCTCGGGCGGTAACTGGAGATGATGTCGGCGATTGGAGTCCTGACCAGGAGACCTAGGTAGGGGACCGGGGACAGGAGGTGTTGGGGCCTGGATGCCTGGCTCGCCCCAGGCCACCAGAAGGGAGGGAGTTGCTTCACTGGCCACGCACCTAAGAAAAAGTAGCCGCCAGGGGCCCCAAGCACCAGCTCTCCAGCCTGAAAGGAAAACACGGGTGGTGGGAGTGGGCCAAGTTCCCCAGTGACCCAAGTCCACACACACACACACGAGAGAGAGAGAGAGAGAGAGAGAGAGAGAGAGAGAGAGAGAGAGAGAGAGAGAGAGAATGGACGCACAGCGCCTCTTGCCACTGCACACCAACTCCAGACGCACGCGTCACTTTGTGCATCTGACTTTACATGGAGAATCGAACCCGGGCTGCCACGCTTTGCAAGCAGGTACCTTTAACTGCCGAGCCATCTTTTCTTTTCTTTTCCTCATTCACTCTTGTAAATTTTTCTTTAATTTTTTTTTTAAATTTCTATGTAGCTCTAAACTGGGCGTGGTGGCGCACACCTTTAATCCCAGCACTCGGGAGGCAGGGGTAGGAGGATTACCGTGAGTTCAAGGCCACCCTGAGACTACATAGTGAATTCCAGGTCAGCCTGGGCTAGAGCGAGACCCTACCTCAAAAAACCAAAAAAATAAAAAATAAATTCTATGTGGCTCTAATTGCCTGGACCTCTCTATGTAGCCCAGTCCAAAGGGTCCTGGTACTCGTAACCCTCCTCCTCCTCCTCCTGCTGAGTGACCCACCACGCCTGTCTCTGGCCGCTTCTGCCCTGGACTTGCCTGGGTGACCGCCGAGCTGAAGCCCGCTTCACAGTATCTCCGGTCTTTGCCTAGAGAAGGCAGGAAGGGTGAGCGGGTGCGCGGATCCCGAGGGACCAGCCTGCGGCGTGGGGGCGGGGCTCTAAAGGGGCGGGGCCTTTTGGAAGAGGCGGGGCTTCAGGGAGAGGAGGGGCCTTCAGCGAGGGAGGGGCCAATGGGCGAGGCGGGACAGGGCCTGCAGAGAGGGGCGGGGCCAACGGGTGGAACGGGACAGAGTCTTTAGGGCGGGGCCAGACGGAGGGGCGGGGCCTTGCTAGACCAGGACTTGGGAGCCGGTGGGCGGAGTCGGTGGGCGGAGCCGGAGGGCGGGCGGCGCTTACTGAAACCGCGCTGTACGTAGAGGGAGCTCATGGTGTTGCCCCGGCAGGGCGAGTACTCCGCGCGGCCGCCGCTTTGGAGCTGAGCCAGGAAGCAGCCACCTACGGGCGTCTTCTCGGCCTCCGCGGTCTTTTCTAGGACGTTCCAGTGCTGCCAGGGGGCGCAGGCCTAGCGGGAGGGGAAGGGTGCGAGGCTCGGCTTTCCCGCCCGGCGTCCCCGCCCCTACCGTGCTCCCGGGGACCCGTCCTCGGGGCCCACCACGATGACGTCATTCCAGCTGATGACCGAAGCGCCGAGTCCTTGCCCGGCCTTGAAGGTTTGGAAGATTTGGGATCCTGTGTTTCGGGTCTCATCCCCTGGAGGGCACAGTTAGGGGTGACCTCAGAAACCTGGCCGTCCGTTTCCATCTGACCCCTCCCTTTCCCTCCATGCTTGGGACTCACTGAGGTTGAAGGGCAGCGAGGTGCACTGGCCGCCGGTGGCCTTCCAAGGGCACAGAAACACGCCACCAGTCTCCTCTTGGCTCGGACTCAGGGCCCGAGGGGCGCCCACCACGATGGACACGCTGCGGAGGAGAAAGGTGAATAAAGCTCAACACAGATTCTTTCTACCCTGCCAGGTGAGCAGTGCCCGGACGACGTGTGTCATGGAGAACACTGGACCCTCTTTCCTCATTGATACCTCGTCGAAGCCAACCTTTATTTTAGGGGAAGTTGAAAGGGACCCTTAGGGAGTTTACAATGGGACTAAAACTATTTGGTTTGATTCGAACACAAAAGGGTTGGCATCCTTGCAGAAAAGGACCTCCTGACCTCTGTGCACCAGCGTCCCCCACTCCTTACCAACAAAAATCCAGATGTTCAGATGCTCCCCGAACGCCTGTCCTTTTAGGAGGTTAAGGAACTGTATGTTCCTTAGAGCGGGTTTTAATGGTGAAGGATGAGGAAAGCTGATAAAGCTGAGGACTCTGGCAGCTTTAAGTCAGTTCTCTTGTATAAGGATAGGGGCTGGGGAGTGGCTCAGCCTGGCTCAGCATTTCAAAGCCTGTCAGCCAGGTTCAATTCCCCAGCACCCATCTGTGATCCCAGGGTACCCTACAACCATGGGAGGTGGAGTTAGGAGAAACCTTTGCAGTCTGACAGCTGGTTTGCAGGGCAAGAGACTTTTGTCTGAAAGGTGGAACACAGACACCTTGAAGCTGTCCTCTGACCTCCACATACCCCATCACCCCCACATACACAAATACATAATTTAAAAATAAACTAAAGGTAATATCAATCAATCAATGCTATCAGGAAGAGTAAATGTAACAAATGCATGGGGGAAAGCTGCGTATTGGCACATAGACTGCCTATTAATTTGTACCTGGGGGACCAGTGCTTGTGGAGAGGAGGAGGAGAAGCAAGAACGAGCAGAGGAAGGAAGGAATTGACCTGAGCGTCAGGTCCAGTGACCTGTGGACCAAGACTCTCAAGGAGCTCAGAAGTACTTTTTTGTTGTTATTTTGTTTGTTTGTTTGTTTGAGGTAGGGTCTCGCTCTAGCCCAGGCTGACCTGGAATCACTATGTAGTCTCAGGATGGCCTTGAACTCATGGCAATCCTCCTGTCTCTGCCTCCCAAGTGCTGGGATTAAAGACGCGCACCACCACTCCCAGCCTCATTTGTTTTCTTGATGGTAGCCATTCTGACAGGAGTGGTATGGAATCTCAGAGTAGTTTTAATTTGCATTTCCCTGATTGCTAAAGAGGTAGAATATGTTTTTAGATGTTTATAGGCCATTTGTATTTCTTCTTTTAAGAACTCTATTCAGGGGATAACAACTCATTGTTTGCCCACTAAATGTTGTAACTCATTATGGACAATAAAAAAATTAAAAAAAAAAACTCTATTCAATTCTGTAGCCCATTTTTTGATTGAGTTGTTCAACATTACAGGCCATTGCCAAGGTTCTTGGTTGCCCACCAGAACGAGATGGTAAGACCCTATTGCTGAAGACCACACAGGCTTGGGCTGCAGATCACTGAGCAGTGAAGCTGGAGCTGAGCTGGAAACCTCCTCCCTGTTAACCAGCTGACAGAAAGCTGGAAAAACCTATGCTACATGCAGCCCTATGGGAGAGAGATGTCATCAACAGTGTTGAACAGCAGTGGACCTTACAAGCCTTAAGACTGGCCAGCCAGGCCAAATGTGCCAACTGGGGCAATAGTGGTACATCTATTGTGGGGAAAACCAAGTGCTCTCTAATTGGATTGGAGGCTCGCTCCATGGGAGGGAAGACATGCCTGGTACTGAAAACCTAGTCAAAAGCCTATGGTGAGGAGGTCATGAGCCCTAGGGGAGTAATACCTGCTGTTGTCTGGATAATGCATATATTATGCCATCAAAGTGCCTTATAAGCAGTTTAAAAAAATGAGCATTCCTAAACCGGGCATGGTGGCTCATGCCTTTAATCCCAGCACTTGGGAGGCAGAGGTAGGAGGATTGCTGTGAGTTTGAGGCCAGCCTGAGACTACATAGTGAATTCCAGTTTAGCCTGGGATAGAGTGAGACCCTGCCTCAAAAAAAAAGAGCATACCCATATAATAATGCTACTCTCACTCTTGGCTTGAGAAGCTTCTCTTTTTCAGATGGCAGTGACCACTGGGATAACACAAAAGACACCATAGTGCTGAGAAGAAATGACAGTGGAGTGTTCAGCACGGGGACATCTCTATCACACTTCCCGAGGCTCAGGGTCTGTTGTGGAAATATGGCAGGAAGATTGTAAGAGTCAAAGGAAGGGCAGGACTACTTAAAACACAAACTTCCAGACACAAAATGGCCTTGATATTCACGATCTTGCAGTGTCTGATAATATCTACACATAATGGGAGGAAAAGATGATGACACCGAAACAGAACAGAGACTCATTGAGAGGGGGAGAGATATGAGGAGCGGTGAGGAGAGAATCATAATGGTTTATGACCTATAATTATGGAAGCTATCAATAAAAAGTTAAAAATAAATAAATGAACAAAAAACCCAAAAACAATAGCAGCAGCAGCAACAACAACAAAACAGGGCTGGAGAAATTGCTCAGTGGTTAAGGTGCTTGGCTCCAGAACCTAACGACCCGGCTTTAATTCCCCAGTACCTACGTAAGCCCGAAGTACAAAGTGGCTGGAGGCCCTGGCATGCCCATACTCTCTTCTCTCTCTGCTTCCAAATAAATAAAATATAAAAAAAAAACCCAAAAAACAAAAAATCCCTGTGGCTGTCACTTGAAGCTATCTGTCATTACCATTCCCCAAACCTGGGCATTTCAGTGTCCACAAGTCATTCCGTGTATGTAACACAGCTATAAAGATTAGGCAGGACTCTAATCTTGGCATTTTGATCTCAAAGCCCGGTTGATACTGTTAATAACCTATTCATTCTCTACAAATGCCCGCCATTTTGAAGGGATGAGGGGAATGGCATAGAAAAGCAAGGCGGGAGTGGAGAGGCAGTTTTTACAAATCAATTTAGGATGTATGCTTCTATCTGGATTTTTTTTGGGGGGGAAACACAAGGCATTAATTTTTGTCTTCCTTTCAATGCCCACCTCCCCATTGGCACCCCTCCATGACATCCTCACTGGAACCCAACTCTCTCCTGACAGAAATTCCCTGACAGGAGCTCAACCCAAATAGACTGCAGAAGCTACCTTGCTCAACTGCACTCACAAATCAAGGCCTGCAGAAGCAGTGGGTAGTCAGGCCTCTCTCAGAGCTCACCTTCCATGGCTGTCCTTGTGAAAGTCCACTGAAAATCCAAAATGACTGCCATTGGGACCTGTATAGAAGGTGTGCTGCACTGTGTCCAGGTTTAAGGCCCAAGCTGGAGGGGCAGCGCTAGGTCCCAAGAACAGTGGTGTCCACTCCAGAAGCCAGAGGGCATTCAGTGTGCACAAAGCTCTGGCCATCTTCCTTCTCCCAAAGCCTCCTGAGCAGAAATGGACCAGCTCTTTCCTCTTCCCTTCAGTATCCACCACAGGAAGTCTTTTCTTATCAAACTGGAACCCAAAGTAACTTGCCTAGTAGCAGGCACAGCAGAGGCCTATGGCCTGGATCACATGGGATTGCCAGGAAAGGGCTGAGGACACTCTGGGGTGGATGTTTGTGGTTGAAAGCCTTTTATTTTCCCTGCTCCTCCCTTTTCCCCAGACAGCCCATCCCCAAGTCTTGTCATTTCTGCCTCTCAACTTCATGCTCCACTACCATCACTTTCTACTTGGGTTAGAGCAGCTGTAACTGGCCTGGACAATACTTTGGCCCATAGTTCCACAGCCCCTTCCTTCCCCATCCAGCTTGTTGTATTGCTGTGGAGCACTGTGACTTGGCCAGAGGTGGGTAAGGAATAAGGAAGCTGCTCCCCCCTGATAAGACAGGAGGCTTTCATCTTTTTGATAAAGGCATTTATCCACTTCCTCCTTCTAGAGCCTCAGAAAGCCATATTGGTGCACTAGCTTCCTCATTCCTTCATCTTTTTTTTTTAAATATTTTTATTTATTTATGAGAGAGAGAGAGAGAGAGAGAGAGAGAGAGAGAGAGAGAGAGAGAGAGAGAGAGAGAGAGAGAGAATGGGCACGACAGGGCCTCCAGCCACTGCAAATGAACTCCAGACACATGCGCCCTCTTGTGCATATGGGCACTGGGGAATCGAACTCTGGTCCTTCTGCATTGCAGGCAAACGCCTAATGGCTAAGCCATCTCTTCAGCCCCTCATTCCTTCATCTTGAATTAACTCTGTGTGGCTACACTGTGGTGGACCTTGGCTCTGAGGTTGCACACAGATGTTCAGTTGAACAGCTTTATTTCTTTCGGATGATCGCTTTTGTCAACCCACTGAGACTTGATTCTGGAACTGGAGAGATGGCTCAGTGGTTGAAGGCACTTGCTTGCAAAGCCTGATGGCCCAGCTTCAGTTACCCAGTACCAGTGAAAAGCCAGATAATTAAATTGGTGCATGCATCTGGAGTTTGTCTGCAGCAGCAGCAGGAAGCCCTGGTGCACCCATTCTTTCTGTTTCCCTCTTTCAAAATAAAATTAAAATAAATACATATTTTAAAGAAAAGGCTTGATTCTGGTTGGGATCACTGTAGGGGAAGCTGCCTCTGTCTTCTCAGATTGGTACTCTGGCAAACACATATGGGCACAGCCCATGACCATACTGTTTCTGAATTGACATGAATCCTTTGAAAGTAAGGTTCCTTTCTGCTGCCCCAAGGCCTAGCTAAGAGTCCAACATGTAGTGGTTGCTGCTGAAAGTCTGAGAAGCATACACTAAGGATACAAGATGCAAACACACGGTACAAAGTGGAAAGAGACAAGGTTTGAGTTAAGCAAGGCCATTTCTATGGATGAGGTGGGGAGAGTCAAGTCTTACTGACATTGCATGCCTCCCCCAAAATGCAAAGGATATCTAAAAGGTGTGTTAGGGATAGAGGATCATCATAGCCCACATCTTTTTTTTTAATATTTTATTTATTCATTTTCAAGCAGAGAGAGAGAGAACACCGGGGCCACCACCTTGTGGGTCTGGCATATGTGGGTCCTGGGGAATTGAACCGGGGACCTTAGGCACTGGAGGCAAGTGCCTTAACCGCTAAGCCATCTCTCCAGCCCTTTTTTTTTTCTCTTTTTTTAAATATTTTATTTATTCATTTTCAAGCAGAGATACACACACACACACACACAGAGAGAGAGAGAGAGAGAGAGAGAGAGAGAGAGAGAGAGAGAAAGAGAGAGAGCACACCAGGGCTACCATGTGGGTCTGGCTTATATGGGTCCTGGGGAATTGAACCCAGGGCCTTAGGCACTGGAGGCAAGTACCTTAACCCCTGAACCATCTCTCCAGCCCTTTTTTTTTTTTAATCAAGGTAGTTCTCACTCTAGCCCAGGCTGATCTGGAACTCACGCTGTAGTTTCAGGCTGGCCTAGAACTCATGGCAATCCTATCTCTGCCTCCAGAGTGCTGGGATTAAAGGTGTGCACTACACCTGGTTTCCACATCTTCCTTTTTGAATATTTTATTTTATTTATTTATAAGCAGAAAGAGATGAGAGAGAGAGAGAGATATGAGAATGAGTGCACCACGGTCTCCAGCCACTGCAAAGGAACCCAGGAACCCCAGATGTACCACTTTGTGCATATGGCTTTACGTGGGTAGTGAGGAATGAAACTCCCGGTCATTAGTGCCTTAAACGAACACATCCTTTTTTTTTGTTTTTTCGAGGTAGGGTCTCACTCTAGCCCAGGCTGACCTGGAATTCACTGTTTCAGGTTGGCCTCAAACTCAGGGTGATCCTCCTATCTTTGCCTCCCGAGTGCAGGGATTAAAGGTTGTGGACCACCACACCCAGCAATCCTCTTTTGAATGTGTATGGATTTTCCCTGTGGTGCTGGGGATTGAAGCTAGGGCTTCACACATGCTAGACAAGTGCTCTGTCAGTGAGCCTCATCCCTCAGGCTTGATATCTATACATATAAATTTATTCACTAGCATGTTTTGTGGGGGGGCGGCATGCAAGAGCTTCTTACTGCTGTAAATAAACAGGATGCTTGTGCCATTTTTTGCGTTGTCCAGTTTATGTGGGTAGCTTGGGAATTGAATCCAGGCCCTCAGGCTTTGCAAGCAAGTGCCTTTAACTGCTGAGCCCCAGTCTCATTTTCCTATCTATATTTTCTGATCAAACTTAACCACTGCCTTATCTGACTTGGCCACCCTGTGCTACTCTGAAGTCCCTTCAGCTCCTCCCTTCCTCTCATACTTTATCACTTCAGCACACAGCTAAAAATATTAAGTCCCCCCCCAAAAAAAACCCCACAAAAATACCCATGGAATTTTATTCAAGGTTTTCTTCACTGATGAATTCCCAGCGCTAAATCCGTAGTAGGCATGTAATCCATTCATTAGATGGATACCTAATCCGGTCCTCTCGCCCTCTATTCTTCACCACTAACTCATGCTGCACTGGGGTTTTAATGAGAGTGGGAGATGGGCACACTAGGGCCTCTTGCTACTGCAAACTGCAGATGAATGCACCACTTTGTGCATCCTGGCTTTCCCAAGTTGTCAGACTTTGCAAGCAAGGGACTTTAACCACTGAGCCCTGCACTAAAGGGTTTTTTTTTTTTCCTGTTGTTATCTTTTCCAAATAGGGTCTCACTTTAGCCCAGGCTGACCTGGCACTTACTCTGTAGTCCCAGGCTGGCCTTGAACTCACAGTGATCCTCCTACCAATGCCTCCGGAGTGCTGGGATTAAAGGTGTGCGCCACCACGCCCGGCTTCACTAGAGGTTTTTTTTTTTTTTTTGGTTTTTCGAGGTAGGGTCTTGCTCTAGTCCAGGCTGACCTGGAATTCACTATGTAGTCTCAAGTTGGCCTTGAACTCAAGGTGATCCTCCTACCTCTGCCTCCTGAGTGCTGGGATTAAAGGCGTGTGTCAACATGTCCGGCTAAATTTTGTTTTTTAAAAATATTTACTTATCATAAAGGCAAAAGCTGTAGCTGAAGAGAATTTTGGTTAAATTTCCCAAGTTTATTCAGCCAGTAGTAGTAAAAGGAAGATTCCAGGTTGCCTTTGTCTTTAAGGTATAGGGAATAACATGAGCAAGAGCAGCAGCAGAAGTCAGCGCTAATGAAGGGCCAGTGGAAACTCGGCAGAGTGCTGGCAGGTGAAGGCAGAAAGCAAGGCTCAAACTCTGGAGGTTCTTTAAATGCCCTGTCAAGGAATTGGAACATTAATTCATAAGAAATAGAGGATCCAAGAGATTCAATGAAGAATTGTGCTCCATCTTGTAAGACTTGGCTGCCTGTGGATAGAAGAAACTGGAGAAGGAAAGCCTTTGTGGGAGACCACATGGGTAGGGACTTCAGCTTTTAGAGGTGATGGAGGCAAGAACAAGACAGCAGAATCATGCATGGTGGCTCTTGCCTATAGTTCAGCACATAGGAGACTGAAGTAGGATAGCCTTGTTCGCAGCCACCCGGGTCTCCTCAGTGAAACCCTCTAAAGGACACAAGAAGAAAGCTGGGCGTGGTGGCGCACGCCTTTAATCCCAGCATTTGGGAGGCAGAAGTAGGAGGATCGCCATGAGCTCAATGTCACCCTGGGCTTTAGCGAGACCCTACCTCACCATAAAAGAAAGTGAGATAGATGTCAAAGGTAACTCAAAGGCTTGGTGCCTGGCTGGGCTGGGCAGGGCAGTGGAATCACTAGAATACAAGGAGATGAGATTTTGGAAAGGAGAGCGTGTCAAAGCAGGATTGAGTTCCTCTGTGAAACCGGACAAACTACTGATCCCATGGAGTCCCACTTTCCCATCAACCAGAGTCCTCAATGAATTTTCATTCTACAGCTTCACTTTACCAGCAATCATTAAGCTTCTACGCTGTGCCTGGAACTAAGCAGGGTAAGGTAGAAACTAAAGAAAAATTAAAAAAGTAGTCATATGTTCTTGCTACAGCAGAGCACCTAGCAAGCATGCACAAAACTCTGGGCTCCACTCCCAGCACTGTGAAGAAAACCATAGTGAGAATATGGTTGCCTCCACCCATAATCTTCTGTTAATGGTTTTTTTTTTTTTTTGTTTTGTTTTGTTTTTCGAGGTAGGGTCTCGCTCTAGCCCAGGCTGACCTGGAATTCACTATGTAGTCTCAGGGTGGCCTTGAACTCATGGTGATCCTCCTACCTCTGCCTCCCGAGTGCTGGGATTAAAGGCGTGCGCCACCACACCCGGCTCGTTGCTCAGAATTTTTTGAACATATAATCAAAATGTTTGCTATGTACTCAATTCTATGTAAGATTCCTTAAGATTTTTTTTTTAAAGGAATGTCAAAAGAACCCATCCATCTTCCCAGAGCTCACAATTTTACTGGGAAGTAGTGAATATAAAATGAATTGTGCGCAGGTCCTGATAAGCAAGTAAATTGCATAGCTTCATGGAAGAGGCCATTAGATCCTAGTCAGGGAAGCCAGCCAGGAAAATGTTGAAATAATTCAGATGTAAGTTGATAAAAGTGAGGTGAAGCTTTCTGTGGCAAACAAGACAGGAGTGGTTGACAAGACCCAAACTCGTCACCGAGGAGGAAGTACTTCTATATTTTAGGCCGAGGCCTTATCAGAACAAGGCAGCTGAAAAGCATCCACTCCATCCAGGCCTGTCCATTTCACTTGCTACTTTCCATGCTCTCAGAAGTTTAATTCCCATTTCCTCTCACCCTTTCTTAGATGGAGAATCTTTGCTATTTTAGGAAAGCAGGCAGACAGGTCCAAGCACTCACCCTAAGTTTAAGATGAAGAGGTTTACAGTGCAAGAACACAGCTCTATCAAGAGGTGACAGAAAAGATACTGCACAGCTCCTTCTGGAAAGGTCAAGCCAGAGAGAGGAAACCATCTAAGCCCTCCATGCTAAACTTGCCCTGCTTCTTGTGACTTTTTTTCTTCGAGGTAGGGTCTCGCTCTAGTCCAGGCTGACCTAGAATTCACGATGTAGTCTCAGGGTGACCTTGAACTCACAGCGATCCTCCTACCTCTGCCTCCCGAGTGCTGGGATTAAAGGCGTGTGCCACCACGCCAGGCTCTTGTGACTTCTTGATGTAGCCGAATAGGGCTTCCGGCGCCTTGGTAACAATGGGGCTTATTTCCTCATAGCGGATAGAAACACTCAACAATGAAGTTGGTAGTAAAGGGCTGAGGATGCTAATTCAAGCCTAAGTAGACAGAACTTCACATGGAGGTCAAAGGCCAGGCAGATGAATCTTGTCATCCTGTTGCCCATGAAGAGTCCTAACAACCAAAGCCAGAAATTCCAAACCTATTTAGTGAGCACCTAAGTGGTCCATAAAAAAAACGGTGGTGGTGGGGAGCAAGAAGTCTTTGTGGGAAAAAGGAACTAGACAAGTGTGCATTCCCAGTCATCCACCTAAGACTGAGAAAAAGATTAGTTCTTCAGGCAGTATGACCCTTTTCTTTGGCAGCCTGAGCTTTCAGCAACATGATTCCAAACATCTCAAATTGCTGATAAGAACCTATTCCCGGGCTGGAGAGATGGCTCAGAGGTTAAGGCACTTGCCTCCAGTGCCTAAGGCCCTGAGTTCAATTCCCCAGGTCCCACATAAGCCAGACCCACAAGGTGGTGGCCCTGGTGCGCTCTCTCTCTCTCTCTCTCTCTCTCT
>PVHP010003512.1:0-38610 GCA_004024765.1 Zapus hudsonius
GTTTGGGCCCTATTTGATAGGTTAGGGGTGGTTCATCTCCCGTGGAATTGGGTTGTCCCCGGCTCTCTCACTGTCTTCTGAAAAATACAAACAGAATCTCCAACAGAGAATGAGATCAGTATAGATTAAATGAGAAACATTGCTGTTTTGGCAAGATTCTAATGGGTGCAGCCTCTCTGTAGATCTCTGGTAGTGGGAGTTTCCCCTTGGAGCCTGGGTTCTTGGTCCCTATAGGATTTTGCCCTGGATCCCAGTTCCAGTTAAGGGTTCCTTGTCACTGAGTGGATCTCCCACTGGCTTGGAGCCTGCCAAATAGGTGAGACTAACTGTCCAATGAGCATCAGGTGTCCGCTTGTCTCAGCCTCCCTGGTGATAGGGTGTTATTCCATCCAGCTTATATTTTTAAGGGGTTTCTGAGGATCAAACTCTGGTTCTCATGCTTGTAAGGCAAGTACTTTACTGACAGAGCCATCTCCACAACCCACTTTGTGGCTTTAATGGCAAACTTTCAAATTAATTGATGTAAATTCTCTTTAATGCTAGTTTTTTTTTTGATTCAATGCCTGGTAGTGATTCAATAAATTATTGTTGGGATCATTCATTTATTCATTCAATTATTTATTTATACGTTCAATAAATATTTACTGACATTTATTTATTTATTTATTTATTTTTATTTGTTTATTTTTGAGTCTTACTCTATCCCAGGCTGACCTGGACCTCACTCTTTAGTCTCAGGCTGTCCTCAGACTCACAGTAATCCTCCTCTCTCTGCCTTTCTGGGTGCTGGGATTAAAGGCATACACCACTATGTCCAGCTAAAGTTTTAAAATCTATTTTTCCTAATTTGAGCAATGACTGGTTGTATGACTTATTTCTTAACTTCAAGAAATTAGTTTCCTTGTTTTCAAGATGGGGTAACAATAAGGACTTGATGAAAAAGTGTACATAGAACATGTCTGTCATATAGTTGTGGGTCTGCAGCAATAGATGTGAGCTGTAGTTGTTCTTACTAGGAGATTTTCACAGGCTTTAGTCCAATGTCTTGAAGCAGGCGTGAAATCTTTGTTCTAAAAAATTCTTATTGAAAACTTTTATAAGTATCATAAGTTTCATAAGTATCATACCATAATCATAATCCCCTCCCACTACCCCTATTTCCCTTCCCAAATCCCCCTTCACTGAATCCCTTCTTTCCAATTAGTCTCTCTTCTGATTAGATGTCATTGTTTTTTTCCCCCCCTCCTGTTACTCAGCCACTGTGAGGTCATGAATATTAAGGCCACTTTGTGTCTGGATGACAGCATTGTAAGCATTCCTCCCCTTCTTTAGCTCTTACATTCTGCCACCTCTTCCACAATGGACCCCGAGCTTTGGAGGGTGTGATAGAGATGTCTCACTTAGTGCTGAACACTCAACTGTCACTTTTTCTTGCACTATAGTGGGATTTGAATCTCCCTAGCACACTTACTGTCCTCCAAAAAGAGAAGCTTCTCTAACCAGAAGTGTGAGTAGCATTACTATATGGTCATAAACATAAGTGTTTATAGGGCATTTTGATGGGCACAATAATAATAAGCCCCCCTAAGGGCTAATGACCTCCACAGCCATAGGCTTTTGATTAGGTATTCAGTAGTAGTCATGAACTCCCTCCTGTGGAGCGAGTGTCTAGTCCAATCAGAGAGCATTTAGTTTCGCCCTTAACAGACATGCCACCATTGCAGCTGTTGGCAGCTTTGGCCTGGCTTGCAGAATCCACTGCTGGTTAAGACCGTTGATGATTTCTCCTTCAAAAGGCTTCATGCTACATAGCTCTTTCTAGCATCCTGACAGACAACTAATTAACAGGGAAGAGGTTTCTCCAGCTCAACTCCAGCTTGATTTCTCAGTGACCTGCAACCCAAGCATGTGAAGTCTTCAGCAATAGAGTCTTACCATCTAGTTCTGGTGGGCAACCAAGAGCCTTGGCAACAGCCTGTAATATTTTGGGGGGGCATCAGGGTCCTTCCTAGCCAAGAACTCACTGGAAGGTATCCCACCCCTGGCACTGAAATTTTTCCAATAACAATCTATGGCTTCTAGTCATAGCATTATCTACCCCCACAGGGTACTTCTGCCCCAAATCTTTCTCTCTTTTTTTTTAACATATATATAATTGGTCTTTCTTTTCTTTCTTCCCTCCTTCCTTCCTCCTTCCCTCCTTCCTCCCTTTGAACTCATGGTGATCCTCTCCTACCTCTGCCTCCCGAGTGCTGGGATTAAAGGCGTGCGCCACCACGCCTGGCTCCTTTCTTCTTTTTTTAAAAAATGATTTTATTTATTTATTTGATAGCAGAGAGAAATAGAAGAGGGACAGAGAGAATGGGAGCACCAGGGCCTCCAGCCACTGCAAATGGACTGCAGATGTATGTGCCACTGTGCATCTGACTTTATGTGGGTACTGAGGAATCAAACTTGGGTCGTTTAGGCTCTGCTGACAAGCACTTTAACTGCTGAACCATCTCTCCAGCTCCTTTCTTCTTTCATTCATTCTTCAGTGCTAGGGATCAAACCCAGGCCTCACACATGGTAGGCAAACATTGATTCCCTAGCATTCATGTAAAGCCAGGTGCAAAACAGCTCATGCATCTGATCCAGATGAACCTATGAGAATGAGAGGAGGAGCCAGGAGAATCTGAAGCTCTCTGGCCAGCTAGACTGCTATTCCTTTGCAGTGACAAGAGATCCTGTTTCAAAGAAATTGGAAGATGAGCATGGGTGTGGGGGTACACACCTGTAATGCTAGCACTTGGCAGTTGGAAGAAGGATCAGGAATTCAGTGCCAGCTTGAGCTCCTTAAGCAAGTTCAAAGCCAGCCTGAGTTACATGAGACTGTCTCAAAAAGCCAAAGCTAACTAAACCAATGAAAAATCCCAACCAAACAAATAAACAAACAGAAGAGATTTGAACTTGAGCTTTGCCCTTTCCTGTTTGACTTTCCATTGCATTAGCTCTCTGGCTTCAGTTGCTAGATTTGCCTACTAACAATCCTGTCAGTCTCATGGTATATGCTGTGTACTTCATCCACCTCAGAGCCTGGTGTCTCAGTCTGACAGAAGAGTTCTGTCAAGTTTCAGCCTGCTTCCTGGCACTGTTTGTGTGATGTGCCTGGGTGTAAGGTGCCACTGACGCCCCTTAGGTAACACTTGCCTGGCTTGGAAGACAGTTCTCCCCAGGGTATCAGCTACTGTGCTGGGTGATGCACAGTGGGATAGTTGAGAAGAGCCAAGCCTGGAGCCTTCACTGAGATGCCAGTCACAAACCCTAAAATCTAAATGAGCAAACCCGACACCATGTGGTTCCTTTCTTGTCAAGATGGATTGGGATGCTCTGTCTAGACAGTCCTTTCCCTTGGGAAATCACAGTTGCTCTAGGTAGAAGCATGTAATCTGTTAAGAATACCAAATGAGCCTGTGTGCTGTTGGGTGAGGGTGGCTCTGAGGTTGTGTGCACCTGTAGAGCAATCTGGAGGAAGGGACTATCTGCCTCTTACACATGGGGGTCTTTTGTTCATGGTGCCAGGCTCCTCCTCCACTCACGCATGGTCAGAAGAGCCCATGTATGAGAAGGTAGAGGTATAGCAATCAGCCATCCCAGGGCCAGTGGTTCTGTGACCGAAGGGTGCCAGGAGGACTAGAAGGTAAGCCTGGAACCAGGATCTCTCCTGCTAAAGAAGGGAAGCAGAAATCACTGTTTGACTTGCTTACTTGGCATGATGGACTAAATTATTCTCTTCTATAGGCAGTGGATTTTTTTAAACTGCAATATTAGCTCTGTGCTCAAATCTTTGCCTGGACCAAGTTACTTAACATCAAAGCCTTAGTTTGCTCATGGTAAAATGGGGACATTTTATCTTATCTGATTGCTGTGGGGAGTAAATGGTAGAATGAATGCATAAGGCTTAGCCTACTACTAGACATACAACATATGTTCAGTGAATGATCATTCTGTTATTGGGCAAGACGACTTCAAATATTGAGTTTGAATAATTTTTGTTTGTTTATTTGTTTCAGTACTGGGATTTGAACCTAGGGCCTCATACATGTTAGGCCTTTTTTGCTGTTGTTCTTGTTGTTTTTTAAAATATATTTTTATTTATTTGCAGGCAGAATAAGATAGAAGAGAGACAGACAGAGAGAATGGGTGTGCCAGGGCCTCCAGCTGCTACAAACTCCAGATGCATGTGCCTCTTTGTGCATCTAGCTTTACATGGGTAATGGGGAACTGATCCCAGGTTGTTTGGCTTTGTAGGCAAGTGTCAACAGCTGAGCCATCTTTCTAGCCCTGTTCTTGTTTTTAAATCAGGGACCTGCTCTATAACCCAGCTTGTCCTTGAACTCATAATAGAGCCTCCTGCCTCAGTTTACCAAGTGCTAGGGTTAGAGTTGTGAACCACCATGTTTGGCTTGAGTTTTTATTTTTACATTTTTATCTGTTTATTTTCAAGGAGAGAGAGAGAGAGAGAGAGAGAGAGAGAGAGAGAGAGAGAGAGAGAGAGAGAGAGAGAGAGAATATAAACATGAATGCTCCAGGGCCTCCTGCCACTGCAAACGAACTCCAGACACATATACTATTGTGTGCATCTGAGAATCACACCCAGGCCATCAGGCTTTGCAAGCAATGCCTTTAAATGCTGAGCCATCTTCCCAGCCCCTGAGTTTGCATTTTGATGAGCCTCCCTCATACTGTACTTTGAGTCTTGGTTTCCACTTGGTGCAGTAGATAAGTTATGCAACCTCTCTGAGTTAGTGCTCTTATCTGTCACACACAGTCCTACTAAAGTTAAACGAGATCAGTCCTTCCTCCCCACTAGTAAGTGCTCCTAAGCAAATGCTTCTTCCTTCTCCTTTGGTTCTCAAGTATTGGAGGTCTGGTCCCTTTAAGCTTGTTAAGATTCCCTACTAGCCTTGTATGCAGCTGTGGGCAGACAGCTTTGGCAGAAGGAAAGAGGCTTGTTTTTTAAAATGACTGTTTCATAATCTGTTGTCGCAGGTCAGCTGCAGCCACGCCCTGTGCTTCTTGGGGTCCTGGATCTTGTGTTTAGCTAGCATGTGCCTTATTCTAACCTATATAAACCCAAGAATAGGGCTGCTGTGAAAAGCATTACTGAATACAGAATGGATTTTCTTCCCTGCACTTTGGAAGGAAGCTGGCTCAGGGATTCTTAGCTGCAGAGGGAGGGGCTTATGGTCCTGGACCGCAGTCCGGTTTAGCAGCCAGGGGTTTTCTGGTTTTCATTAAAATTCTCTGGCTGTCTTTCGAGGTTGCTCCATTGGAGCAGCTTGTACTGGTCTCTCAGCTGCACACACCCATCCAGCACAGAGGTCTCCAGGAGGGAAGAAAATCAAAGGTGGGAAACGGCCTAGCTGAGGGGTTTTGCTCAGCAATCTTTGTGATGAGGGGTCCCCCAAATATAACAGAAAAAACTTGAGTTTTGGTAAGTCTTAAATACACATGAGAAGGCAGACATAGCTGAGCTGAGGATAGATCGAAGTTACTATTACAGCCTGCTCTTAAGGGCAGATGGAGCCCCCCTCCCCCCCAGGGGCAGCTGCCATGGGTTCCCAAGTGCCACATTACCAGCCTCAGCCTGATCTGGTCATTTTTTCGAGGTGCTGGTACATACAAAGGTATAGTATAGTCAAAGGAGTCAGGGCTGGTGTCAGTTCTCTGAGGGTGACAAGCTGTATTAAAGAGAGCTCAGTTTTAAATGCTAGTTGCTGGTTCTGAAGGAATCACACTTGAGACTGAAACTGGAGTCTGCAAACCTGGGTTGTAATCATGATTCTGCTATTAACTTGCTTTGTGACCTTGGACATGCTGCATTCCAGGGCCTTGATGCTGCAGTGTGGTTTGAGGATTCAATGAGACAAATTATGTAAAGCTCTTGGCAAATCCTGTGTTCTCAACAAATGGTAGATGTGATTATGCATTGGGCTGGATTTGACCTATCATTCCGGCTCACCAAGATGTATCCCAATTCTGTCATCTAAAACATTTGTTCTGCATCCCTCCCAGCTTTATGTCATTTATGAATCTGAAACAAACATATTCCCTAGGGCAAGTTGGAGCTCTTCTTGCTGGAGAAATACATCAAGCCATATTATTAGCTTTCCCAGTGAGAGGCTTAAGGTGTCAGATATTTCATTGCTAGGTAACTTAGTAGAGAGCAAGGATTTTTTTCCCTGTCATTCTTAATGGATAGATTGTGAGAAAGCCATCTTAATTGATCTTGGGGAATAAACGTCCCCAGATGACATCCCTGGAGAGCATCCCTGGGGTGCCCATTTGCCTTCAAGCAAACTATGTGCATTCTTTGCTGTTGTCTGCTTTTGTTCATTTGACTATTTATTTATTTATTTATTTGAGGCAGCCTCTCACTCTAGCCCAGGCACACCTGGAACTCACTGTGTAGCCCAGACTGGTCTTGAACTCACAGCAATCCTTCTTCCTTAGCCTGCAGAGTCCTGGAATTAAAGGCCTGAGCCACTACGCTTAGCTTCTTTTTTGTCGCTCTTTCTTTAAACCTTGGTTCCTAGC
Source organism: Zapus hudsonius (assembly GCA_004024765.1). Classification (NCBI taxonomy): domain Eukaryota; kingdom Metazoa; phylum Chordata; class Mammalia; order Rodentia; family Dipodidae; genus Zapus; species Zapus hudsonius. Next base: position 6,580 of record PVHP010003512.1, read on the forward strand.
CAAAAGCAGCTGCAAACATCCCCCCCACACACACACCTATACACACAGAATGCAAAACATAAGACATACTAAGGAGTACTTTAAAATTTAAGGAAAAAGATTAGAGTTATGTGTCCACCATGGAATTAATTAAATTGAACTTCTTTGAGCCCTAGAGATAGCTATGTACCCCTCTGATACCTCTGTGTACCAAAGACAGGGATTACTGACTTCCATGTTGATCATTCTCTTACTTTTCTTTGTGGTTTAACCACCTGTGTTGGTATGATTTAAATAGATGTTGTTCAGGGTGTGGTGGTTTTTTGTTCATTTGTTTTTTTTTCCTTTTTTGTTTTTACTTTTTTTGTTTATTTTTGAATTTTTTTCTTTTTTGTTCATTTTTCAGTGCCTTTTAATTAAAAACAAAACGAACAAACAAGCAAAAAACCAACAAAACAGTCTGGCATGGTGGTGCATTCCTTTAATCCCAGCACTTGGATGGTAGATGTAGGAGGATCACCATGAGTTTGTGAGTTTGAGGCCAGCCTGAGATTACACAGTGAATTCTAGGTCAGTCTGGGCTAGAGATCCTACCACAAAACAAATAAACAAAAATAAAACGAAACAAAACAAAACAAAAAAAAAACCAAGGACAGGCATGGTGATGCACATTTTTAATCTCAGCACTTGGGAGACAGAGGTAGGAGGATCCCTGTGAGTTTGAGGCTACCCTGAGACTACATAGTGAATTTCAGGTCAGCCTGGGCTAGAGTGAGACCCTCCCTTAAAAGGCCAAAAATGAAAACAAAAATAATAAAAATAGAAAGCTAGAAATAAGCACAAAACTAGCTCTAGTTTGTAGTCTGGCTAACTCTGGCTGGGTTATAGAAGGCTCCAGTTGGAAGTAAACTGGCAGGATTGTGAGCTAATCCTAGGAAATGTAAGGCTATCTACTGCAGGAGTGTCTGATAGGGTGATAGTATGGACAGGCACTGGACATCTGGCTGGAATGTGGTCACAGAGTACACTGCTCTGCCCTATCTGCCTCTGTTCTCTCTCTGGTCAACCTCCAGCTCTCCGAAAGTAGGTCAAAGCCAAACTCTTCTACAGATGAACTAAATAGCATCGCCTGCCCCAACTGGCATCAAAGAGGAAATAAGCAGATAGTCCTTCAGCATGTAGTGAGTCAGAAAACAATGTGGACCAAGTTTACCTCTGCATTCCTTGTCAAGGTAAAAGAGTATGCAGAACTGCCTGTGGACAAGTCTTACTTATCAGGTGACCCCTAAGTCTAAACAAAGCATATAGGGCTAGCTTTGATTTACTGGAAGTAATGACAGGTTTAATGGCACGTTAAGGAAACAAACAGAAATTTAGTGTGTGGAACATTCTGTTGGACAATTATCTTGGCTACTGAAATAAGTTAATAGCATGAAAAGTCATAAAATGACAAGAATTATAAGCAGAGCCAGTAGTGTATACCTATAGTTCCAGCTACTTAGAAGGCTGAGGCAGAATGATTTCTTTCAGCCCAAAAATTCAAGGGGTAACATAGTAAGCCTAATCTTTAAAACAGATTTATAGCTGGACATGATGGCACACGCCCTTAATCCCAGCACTCAGGAGGCAGAGGATGGCAAGAGTTTCAGGCCACCCTGACTACATAGTGAATTCCAGGTCAGCCTCAGCTAGAGTGAGACCCTACCTCAATAAAACAAAACAAACAAAAAAACACCAAACCAAAAAACCAGACTTATAATTAACTACAATATGTGAACCTTGTTTTGATTTGGATAGTCTATTCATTAGTTTGCTAGGAGCGCCATAACAAATTACTACAGACTAGGTGGCTTAAACACAAATTAAAAAAATATTTATTTGCAAGCAGAGAGAGATAGAAGAGAGAAAGACAGAGAGAATGGGTGCACCAGGGCCTCCAGCCACTATAAATGGACTCCATATGTATGAGCCACCTTGTGTATCTGGCTTTATATATGGGCACTAGGGAATCAAATTCAGGTTGTTAGGCTTTGCAGGCAAGCACCTTTACCGCTAAGCCACCTCTCCAGCCCTTAAACACAAATTTTTCTCACAATTCTGGAAGTCCAAGGTCAGGGTGTGTCATCGTTTGAGCCAGGTGTCCCCCACAAACAAATGAATGTGTTCTCAGCGATCTATCCTCACCTGATGGCAGTTCGGGAATTAGAACCTCCATAGAGCTGTGTTGTTGGGGGCGGGCTTGTGGGCTGGCTTAAGCCAGCTTCCCCTTGCCAGTGTTTGGCACACCTTCCTGCCGCTGTTTGCAGTGCTGTGGCAGAGGTGAGGTCCACCCCTCTGCTCATGCCATCATTTTCCCTGCCAGGATGGAGTCTCCCCTCGAGTCCATAAGCCAAATAAACCCATTCCTCCACAAGCCTCTTTTGCTTGGGTTCTTTCTGCGCAGCAACTAGAAAGCTGACCACAACAGGGTGCTAGTAGGGTTAGTTTCCTCTACACCCTGTCTTTGGCTTGCAGGTGGCTGCCTCTTCACATAGCTTATCTTCTGTATGTGTCCTTGGCTTCTATGTCCTGACTCCTCTCCTCTGAGGATACCATTCACGGTTTGGGCTATGTGAGTGGCCTTATTTTATTGCCTCTTTTTTTTTAAGGCTTAGAGAGATTTTATTAGATTATAGATTTTAAGGTTCTTAAGAGAAGGAAAGAGGAGAGAGTCCAGAGAGCTCCTGCCCATGCCAGGAGTGGGGTAAAGCCCCTAATTTTATTACTTCTTCAAAGGCTCCATCTCCAATTATAGTTACACTCTGAGGTGTTGGTTGGTTGGAGGTTTCAATATAAATTTTAGGGAGAACACAGTTCAATCCATAATGTTTGTTGTGATCTCAAGGCGAAATATGCCTCTCCCTTCCCTTCCCCTCCCACCCATAGGCTCATGGTTTTGACTACTTGGTCCCCAGCAAAGTGGCATTATTTGGGAAGGTTGTGGAATCTTTAGGTGGTGGAGCCTTACTGGATGAAATGGGCCCCTCTGGGGGGTGAGCCTTAAGGTTTTGTGGCAGCCTCACTTTGTTTTCTCTATGCTTCGTGACTGCTGGTGTGACACCAGATTCCTGCTTTCGCCTGACATGCTTTCCCCACTCTGATGAACTCTACCCTCTGGTACTATAAGGCAAAATAAACTCCTTCCCTAAGTTGCTTCTGGTCAGATAATTGTTCACAGCAATGAAAAAGCAACTGTTACAACATTCTAATTCATTTTTTTTTAGATCTTGAGAAAATTTTATTGGACTCTTAAGTGATTAAAAAAAACTGCCAGTATTTTTATGTGTGATAATAGTATTGCAATATAAAGGACAGATGATATAGAAATGAGTTCTGAAATATATACAGATGAAATGCTATGATCTGTAATTTAAAAAATATTTAGGGCTGGAGAGGTAGTTTAAGGATTAAAGGCATTTGCTTGCAAAGCCTTTTGGCATGGTTCAAGTCCCCAGTACCTATGTAAAGCCAGATGTACAAAGAGTCATATATGTCTGCTTTTCATTTGTAGCAGCTAGAGGCCCTGGTGCACCCATGCTATCTCTGTCTTTCTCATGCATGCTCATAAGTAAAATTTAAAAATATTCAAACAAAAATGTAGAAAAACGTGATGGATTAAGTCAGCATGGCACATTCTTGACAGTTGTTGAATCTGGGTGGTGGATGTGAGGGTCTACCTTTGTGTGTTTGAAAATGAAGAATCATATATCTAAAGCAGAACCATAATGCAGAAAGGGCTCGACTGCAGTGGGGCTGTGGGTGCTAACTGCTCAACATGTCTGTCCCATATGTTATGCTCCTTTGGTCTGCTTACCTTCTATGTGTGGTAAGGATTTCCCTGCCAGTCTCTGTCCTAGAAACCCTGTTTTCTGTATACTACCTGGTGAAGGACCTCCTCTGGTAACATTTCTAAAAACAGTGGTGGAATGTGAATTTCTGTGAACCTGTGCACTTGAGAATGCCTTTGTTCTTTTCTCAAATTTGGGTCTGTGGTTTGCTTAGTGTGTTAGTTATTTTTCTTATTGCTGTGACTAAATACCTGAGCAAAGAACTTAAAGAAGGTAGGGTTTATTTTGTCTCATGGATTGAGGGTACAGTCCTCCATGGCAAAGAAAGCATGGTGCCATTTCATCCATAGTCAGGGAGCAGAGAGTGATGAATGTTGGTGTTTGTTGTACTTACCTTCCCATTTCTAGGACAGAGCACCTGACTGTAAGCAGCTAATGGAAGGAAAGATGCTTATTTTGGCTTATAATCTCAAGGGGAAGCTCTGCGATAGACATGGCATGAGCAGAGGCTGGACATCACCTCCTTGACCACATTAGGTGGACAGCAGCAACAGGAAAGCAAGCCAGATTCTACCAATGGGGAGCTGGCTATAATGCCCCTAAGCCTGCCCCAACAACACACCTCCTCTAGCAAGGCTCCACTTCCAAAACTGCCACCAGCTAGGAACCAAACATTCAAAGTCCATGAGTTTATGGGGGACATCTGATTCAAACCACCACAGTGTTCAACTCTTTTTTGTTTGTTTTTTCCAATTAGACATTCTTCTGTGTTGATGACTTTAAAAATATTTTTATGAGAGAGAGAAAGAGAGAGGGAGGGAGGGAGGGAGAGAGAGAGAGAGAAAGAGAGAGAGAGAGAGAAAGCATGGGTACACAAGGGCCTCTTGCCACTGCAAACGAACTCCAGACACATGTACCATGTGCATGTAGCTTTACGTGGGTGCTCGGGAATTGAACCTAGGTGGTCAAGTTTTGCAAGTAAGTGCTTTTAACCACTCTCCAGCCTCACTTTTAAAATTTATTTATTTAATTAATTTATTTGTAATGAGAGAGAGAGAGAGAGAGAGAGAGAGAGAGAGAGAGAGAGAGAGAGAGAGGAGAATGGGTGTGCCAGGGCCTGTTGCCATGGCAAGTGAACTCCAGATGCATGTGTTACTTTGTGCATCTGGCTTTACATAGGTTCTAGGGAATTGAATCTGGGCCAGCAAGCTTTGTGAGAAAGTGTCATTAACTGCTGAGCCATTTCCTCAGCTGACTTCCCCACCACCACCACCATTATCCATGTCAAAATGTTGATGAGTTCAATACTGCGGAGGCCTTGTGGAGGTAATTGTTATGGGTTGCTGATACTTAATATTCGTAAGCAACATGAAGAGAGAGAGAGTTTTTGAATCCTCCCTTCCCCCTCCTCCTATTCTGAGATCTTGTCCTCTAATGCCAAAGAATTGCACACAGGGACAGAATTAAAATTTAATTACACATTTATTCTAATTTAGTAAATCAGGAAAAAGGGGAGTTGGATGGGGAAATTTCCCAGTCATCATGTGGGAAGTCACAGAGTTCTCCTGCCACCCATGTGGGAAGAGCACGTGTTAGAGAGTTAACAAAACTTATATTTTTTAGTTAAATAAACAGCTCAAGAAAAGATAACAGAAAGCTCCCTTTATGAGACAGAGAGATTTATGAGAGAAAAAGTCTGGAGCCTGCCTTACCACTCCAGCCATTAGCTGGAGTGGGGAAGGCCTTACCTTCTTAAGGCCTGGGTCAGCAGTCTTTCAGCTCCATTGCCATGTGGGGAAGAGGGGCCACTTCCTCTAGGGAAGAGAATTTAAGTTCTTCCCAGGTGAGCCAGAGAGACAGCTGATTGGTTTATATTTGACCAATCAGTTTTAGCACCTAGGTTGTAGCTCTAACTAGACACCTCCCATTCAAGGGGAGGGGCTGGAAGGGAAGGGGTGGGCCCTGCAGACATCTGACCGTCTCATAATGAAAGCTGCTGTGATGTCATGAAATAATAGACACAAAGTAAGAAAATAGTCTTCCGGAGTATTACTCCCTATCCTCTGGCTCTTTCATCCCCCCACCTTCTGCATTATTCTCTGAGCCTTGGAGGTGGGTAATGACAAAGATGTCTTATTTATTTAGTGCTGAGTACACAGCCATCACTTATTCTCAGCACTTTGACAAGTTTTAAGTCTCTCTAGTAGCCACCGTCGTCTGCAAAAAGAAGCTCAAGACCAAAGGTGAGAACAGCATTAATACATGGGCATAAACACAGTATAAATATTAGAGGACAGTTTGGTGGGTCACAGCATACCTTTAGTTAACTACCAGCAGTGGCTTACCCCATGGGGTCCGTGCACTTCCCAGCTAGAGGTTTTACACTAGATTTCCCTTCTGTGCAATGAGCTCAGATCCAGCCTTTCAGATTTCTTGTTATCGCTACTTGTTCCTCTGCTCCCCAAGCTTCTATAATCTGATACTGTCCTTTTCTTTCATCTGTTCCTATACTTGCAAGATTTTGTTAGTAGGGGGAAGAAGAAATATTTCACTGATTTTTTTTTATGTAGTTTTGGGAATATGTGAAATCAGATAGTTTTTTTTTTGGGGGGGGAGGAAAATATTTATTGAAGTAACAGTTCCAGGGCAAGTTCCACAATGGTGAAAGAGTCTGGCCCCCCTTTCACAGGTCCAAGCAGAGAGAGCAACCCATCACCAGCACCTCCAAAGCAAGCAAGCACATTCCTAGAATCAGTTTTAAGTGCCACCTTCTCTGGAAGCTTTTTTTTTTTAATCTTGCTTTTACCTATCTTACATTACTTAACCCTACGACTCTGTTTTATGTATTTATATATGTATTTATTTGCCTGGGAGACTTGTTAATCCTTTAAGGAACTATGAGGAACATGATTCTAATGAGCTTTTCTCTCCTGACCTTAAGACTAGGCACAGGTTAAGGACTCCTTGCTTTGTGCCTGCCTGGCTTTTTCTATTCACTTCCTAGTGCAGAATTGTTTGCTTGCATTTTGCTTGCTGCACTGCGGTGTGTTTACCTGTCTGTGGAGCAGGACTTGGGAGCAGAACTCCATCTGATTTTTCCCTGCATCAGGATTACAGTGTCTCTCATTCGCTTTGTTAACTCACAGGCTGGATAATTCAGCATTGTGTTTCCAGGGTGGGACAGGCAAGCGTACAATGGTCCCTTTCCTTCTTATCTTTTACAAGCACAATTGTGTGGTGAATATTAAAGAGCAAAATATGCTTTGTTGGCTTGTTAAGGAAAGCTGTTTCTCTGCTTGAATTGAGGCGTGGTGTTTTTTAACCCAGTCAGCAGGTTGGAGAGGGGGGCTGCATGCATGTAAACATCCCACCGGGGATGCAATGAACTGGGTCATACACGGGCTGTTTCCTTCCTCCATAGAAAGGCTTTATATTCTCTGCTCTGTACTGGAGAAGGAGAGAATGTGTTTTGTTTTGACAGACCCTCACTTCTGTAGTGCTCCTCTGTTTTCCCTTTGCACAAAATGTCAAAAGAGATTTTAGAAATTGCTGGCTGCATTCTTAAAAAAATCAGATGTTAAGGTATTTATCTGTGTGAGGTCCTATTATAGATGCGCATATATAGATAGCATTGAAGGGAGAACACTTACTTAGCATGTTGTTTCTTAAGCTGTGCTTCCCCGTGGATATGCTGTAAAATATCTTTCAGGAGGGAAGAAATAGTGAAGCCAACTTGATGCTGGATTAAGCGGTTCCTTACTTTGAAACTTTCCCAGAGGGGGGTGTATTATGTAGCATTTCCTGACCAGGCTTTACTTTTCACCTCAGGAGCAGGAGCTCAGCTTCTCTATGTGAATCTCTATGGTCCAGTTCACTTCTTTAAGGCTTTCCTGTCTGCCCCCAGAGATAGGCAACCTTTTCTGCATTGTTTTTGTTGCGTGGTAGTCTGTCACCTCTTCCCTGCCTTCATACATTCCTCATATATGTCATTGCATTTTTCCCTGTGCCACCAGGAAATGTTGATATCACTGCATGGGTTCCTTAGTGAGTCGTCTTGGAGTACTGGGGTATGTGTGGTTTGGGGAGAGCTTGAGCTCAGGGTCCTCACTGCTCAGGCATATGAAGAGGCACCAGACAGGTTCCCAGCAAGGATGTAGGGTCAGTGTGGAGACTGGATCTGGAATGCAGAATTGGGAATTCAGAATAGAAGATGCGGAACAGATAGATACACCGGATATGATCAAAGCCTGTTGTATGCCTGAGCAAGTATTCTTTTTGTTTGTTTGTTTGTTTGTTTTTCGAAGTAGGGTCTCGCTCTAGTCCAGGTTGACCTGGAATTCACTATGTAGTCTCAGGGTGGCCTTGAACTCACTGCAATCCTCCTACCTCTGCCTCCCGAGTGCTGGGATTAAAGGCGTGCGCCACCACGCCCAGCTGAATTCTTAAACTCAATCCCAATCTTCATATTTTTTCCCATTTCATAGATGAAATAGAGCATCAGACAGATAAGGTAGAAGTAAATACTGGGGCTACAATAAGTAAGCACATAAATGAGTAATTCAGTCCTTTCCCTAAAGAGCCCTCATTTTTTCATATCTCAGTGTGTCTTTGTGTGTTACCCACTGTGTTTAATTAGGGTTGCTTATGTGAACATGGGTGGGGATTATTTACCAGAGCATGGGAATTTAGCAGTGGCTATGACCCCTGAGAAAAATCTCTCCTGTGCCAGCCATAATTAACTGCCAAGAGGTCCTCAGGGAGAGGTGGGTCCTCGTAAGCCCCTCCTCATCCATGACAGAATGTTGATGCCAAACTCTCATTTATACGGAACAGGAAGTCCTATAATAAAATAATAATAATGATGAGCAGTGGGGTAACTGTGCAAGTTATTATGGGAGAATCAGATAGGAGATGCTAAGCTATGTATGGGAACTGGAAGGTGGCAAGTGTTGGAATGGGTGGTGCTGAGCAAGGAATAGTACAGGGACTAGTGAAGTGAGGAGTATCACAATGCCCTGGTGTTGCTGGTGTCTATTAGACACGAGGCTGGAGGGTGTTTTAAACAGGTTGAAAAGCTCTGGACTTGGCTTTGAAAACCACAGGAGATCATTTAGTGTTAGTTTTTTTTTTTTAAAGCAGATTTTGGATACAGAGCTGTGAAAAATGAATGAGCTGGAGGTAGGGTGATCGGCTGCCGCTCTCAGCAGCAGCCTAGGTGAGATAGGATGAAGTCTGTCCCTGGCCTGTGGTGATGGGAGGGGAGCATCTGTTTGCCAAGACTTAGCAGGTATTAGGAATTAGGAAGCAGAGAGGAATCAAGTACAATTCTCTTTGGGCTTGTGCACCCTTCTCCTTTCATTATTAGACATTTCTCTCAGCTCTTGCCTTGAGCCTAATGTGAAATGTAGACTTATGTAGGTTTAATTGGGAGGTAGTAGTTTATGGAGATAGTGATAAAAGATTCCTTTAAAGCTATTGGCTTCACGGCATTGATCATATGTTGTTCATGTCAGGCTTTCTGTTTGTGTCACTCCAGGAGTAAATCCTCCGGGTGAAAGCAGTGATCCCCAAACTGGGTTGTCATCAGACTTACCTGAGAATATGTTCTTCAGCTTTTATTTCTTTGTTATTTATTTTTTTCTGGTGCAGGGGATCAAACTTAGGACCTTTGACATGTGAGGCAAATGCTCTACTTCTGAGCTCTATATCCCCAGCCCCACAATGCTCAGTTATAGGAGATTTCAGAGCTGGGGCTGTAGGTCAGTGGTAGGGTGCTTGCTAGCATGCCCAAGATGCTGGCTGGTTCTACCACAAAAAAGGGAAGGAAGGGGGAAAAAAAAAGAAAGAAGAGAAAGAGACTGAGAAAGAAAGAAAAAAGCAAGGAAGAGGTAGGGAAGAGAAAAAATTTAAATCATGCTAAAATATGAGTAATAAAACGAATATCCAGCTGGGTGGGTGGCACATGCCTTTAATCCCAGAATTTGGGAGAGGATCACTGTGAGTCTGAGGCTAGCCTAGAGCTACAGAGTGAGTTCCAGGTTAGTCTGGGTGACAGTGAGACCTAACCTCAAAGAAACAAACAAACATAACCCATGAAAGGTCAATGGAGACAGACACCAACAATACCCAACACAACCCAGGGCAAAGATCCAGAGATACTTAAGATCTCAACAACAAAGCAGATTCAAAACTCACCCACTATGACTCAGGGAACTGAGCAGAAGAGGGGGTAAGAGCCATGGTGGGGGAGAATATCCAGAGACATTGCCCCCCTCAGCAACAGTACACAAAGGGAGAAGTGGGTGAGTTTTGAGACAGCTTTGTTGATGAGATCTTAAGTGTCTCTGGATCTTTGCCCTGGGTTGTGTTGGGTATCATTGGTGTCTGTCTCCATTGATCTTTCATGGGTTATCAGACTTACTGTGGTGATTGGTTTCCTGTCTGTCTCATCACTTTCTCATAGGTTTTATTTGGTCCCCGTGTGAAGGTTAGGTGTGGTTTGTCTCCTGCCAGGATGTCAGCCATCATTCAATGTCTTGTTGGTGGAATTGGGTTGTCCCCAGTTCTCTCACTGACTTCTGAAAAATAACAACAGAATCTCCATTGGAGAGTGAGATCAATATAGGTTAAATGAGATAACATTGCTATTTTGGCTAGCTCCTAATGGGTGTAGCCTCTCTGTAGCTCTCTGGTAGTGGGAATTTCCCGAGGAGCCCGGTTGGTTTGTGTACTTATCGACAGTCTTCATACATGTATATTGGTAACACTCTCCTATCACTCTCTTGTCCCCCCTTCCCCAGACCCCTTTCACACTGTGGTGGTTTGAGTGTCTTTGTATGCATCACCCTTCATATTCAAAATATTTTCTTAACTATAGCCACTTCTGGGAGACCTGTGACAACTCAGACTGAAGCAGTCCCTTTGTCCTCTTTCGGTTCTCTGCCTGCACCTGTCACTATCTGATGTTTTCCCGCTCACTTATAATTACATTTTTTCCCATGAATTCCTGTTCCAGTTTTTTTTGTTGTTGTTGTTAATTTTGTTTTTTGAGGTAGGGTCTCACTCTAGCTCAGGCTGACCTGGAATTCAATATGTAGTCTCAGAGTAGCCTCAAACTCAAGGTGATCCTCCTGCCTCTGCCTCCTGAGTGCTGGGATTAAACAGCTACCTCAACCAGCTTCCAGGTTTGTGCTATTGGGGAATAGGGGCCTTGTCTGCTTGTTCATAACTGTATCCCTGCTTCTAGGTTTGTTGGGAATGCACATAGTACAAAAGTATGAGATGAGCGAATAAGTTCTTATCTTCTGAAAAACAGAGACTAATACTTAGGTTGTAGAGTTGGTGAGGATTACTTGTCTAATTTGATAATGCACGTAAACGGAATAGTCTGTACCTAGCATATACTTTAAGAGAATTAGAAACTATTTTAAAGGATCTGGCTCATAATAGACATCCAACAAAGATGAGTTCTGTCTTTTTTTAATCTGTGTATCCGCAGCGCTTTAGATAACCAGTGCTTTGGTCAAGTGCTTCTCAGTTTTGTTAAAGTACTGTTTAAGAAAAAACAGCAGCTGACTTAGAACCATTTTTTCACCTCTGCTCTCTCTCTCTCCCAATACAAAGATGCTACATTATCATAAGGGCTGACTTTCTCCTGGGAAATTACATTCGTCTTCTCTTTGGTGATATGATGTTTGCCAATTAATTCTTTCGGATCAAGGTGTTTGGGGGGTTCATTTTCCTCATCCTAGTGTTTACTTTCCCTGGAAGTTTTTCTTTTGTGTTTACTTAATAAATATTTGCCAAGAGGTAACTGAAGTGCCAGGTTATGAGAATACAAGTAGAAGCCCACAGGAGTCTCTGTCCTTCCTGGTAGAGGAAATGGGATACCTAATCACAGAGTGTCACAATAAAGCATCGCTGTAGAACACTGTAGGGAGTGACTAATCACATGGAGGGGCTCACCAGCCAGCGAGAAGTCTCCTATGAACCTGTCTCAGCCTGTATTCGGGGAGCTTGTTAGAGCTTGTGATCACAGTCATGACGGTCACATTAAGGTCATAGGAAGCACAACCAGAAAACTGCACAGGAGCTTGATCCTGGCACTCTCATCTGCCCTGCTGGGGAACTTGAGCTTTCCCCATCAGCAACGTTAACAGCCCAGCACCTAACATTTATTCAGCACTTCTCAAATACCAGCTCTTTTTTTTTTGTGCTTTATTGTATTAGTTCCTTTAATCTGCACATTATCTCTAGGAAGTAGATACTGTTATAATCCCTATTCAAAAATAAAGAAACATAGGGACTCAGAGGATAGGAGACTTGCCCAAGGTCACCAACTCATGAAGGACAGGCTAGGATTTTGTTGACTCAGCAGTTTGAAGCTAAAACTCCACCCTCATAACCAGGGCCCTGTGTTTCCTCCTACAGATGACTTTGTGGGAGCAGCAGGGACCCCTAGGGAGGTTTGCCAAGGCAGTGCCATGATCAGGGTGGTCCGTGGGAAAGGTCACAGGGGAGCCACATTGTATTTTTTCAAGCACTGGTTTTAGGTTCTAAAAGCATCAAAGGCCACACATGGCAAGTTCTGTTTCTCCTTGGCTCTAAGGGAGGTGAGCTCTGATGGTGACAGACAGGCATGCCTCAGCCAGTCCAATACAACTGCTTTCTACTCTAGGAGCAGACGGCAGCATCCTGGGCAGACAGACATGCAGTGGATGAATAAATAGTAGGTTTGTGGTGCGGACACTTGTTATTTGTAAGCAAAACGGAGCCCCTGTGTGTGTCCCCTCACTTCTGTCCAGGCTCTGCTCGTTTCATGGCAGCAGAGTCCATGTGTTATGTTGTACGTGTGTGTAATGCATGTGCTTGCATGTATGTCCCTGTGCTCTTCAGTGCAGCAATGATGCAAGTTGCAAATTGTGACCTGCGATGCTCTCAGCAGGCTGCAGTGCACAGGAAGGACTGCATGCATGGGGGCAGGAAGCGGGAGGCAGGAGGAGCTGCTGCCTGCAGAGATTGGGCCTCACTGAAGGTCAGAGGCAGGACCTGAGCCTGTGAAGGAGGTTAAATATTCTGGACTAACGATCAGTTGGATTTGTTCCTTTCAAGCTTTTTCTGATCTGAAAACAGCCCATCACTGTATATTTTTGTTTTCAAAGGCAAGTAAAATTCCTCCTTTCTAACTACTTCAGCTTTAAGAACATAGTACTTTCCAAGTGCTTGGTTTATGACACCTGACCTTAGGGGTCATCCACAATATTAGGAACTTTGATTAATCCATCTAATTTCTCAGTGGGGTAGTATTTATTCTTTGTTTAAAAGAAACATGTAAGTTTTCTTTTTTTTTCTTTATTGATTTTTCGAGGTAGGATCTCGCTCTAGTCCAGGCTGACCTGGAATTCACTATGTTGTCTCAGGGTGGCCTTGAACTCATGGCAATCCTCCTACCTCTGCCTCCCAGGTGCTGGGATTAAAGGTGTGCGCCACCACGCCCTGCTGTATGAGTTTTCTTGATAGGCCCAGAAATAAATCACCGGTATGTTTTCATGTAGGACTTGTGTCCAGTTCTCTATTATGGATTTTATTTATTTATTTATTTAGACTCACACTCTAGCTCATCCTGACCTGGAACTAGCTCTGTAGTCCCAGGCTGGCCTCAAATTCACAGCAGTCCTCCTACCTCTCTGCTGCAGATTCCTGTTTAAGGGCTGGCTGAAAGGTGCAGATGGATAAAAATCACCAACTGATGGAATGTGAGGAAAATCCTGGATAAAAAAAATCTGGGATTTTTATCTCAGAAACAACATGTCCAGGAACAAAGTAGACGTCTAAATCTCTTTTAAGATAAAATAAATGGTAACTGGTACTTAACCCAGAGAAGGCAGGAGTAACATATAAGCATCAACAAATGAGGCAGAAAGAACACAGCTTCCCTCAGCACCAAGTTTTCCGTATTCATGCAAAGCTTAACAAGATCCATGCTCTGACTGGGCAATTTTGCCTCTAGGAATTTTCCCAAGCAATGATTCCAAGATGTGCACAGATATTTGCTGACAAGAAAGTACATTCCAATATTACTCAGTATTACTTCCCTCAAAATGGAGGGAAGAGTAAAACTTCTACCCAACAGAGAAGTGGTTCCATTTTCATGAGTCACATGATGTGATATTATGAAATATATATGAAATAAATCCTGACCTCTTGGCAGAGGGATTGGGGCTTACTTATTTTCTTGATTATACACTTAAATCCTTCCTAAATTGTCTTCAACAACAAATCTTCAATGAATAGGACTTATTTAGAAACAATGCACATTATTAAACTATTACAAGGGCTCTACAATGGTAAAAGAAACATGGTAGCCATACAAGGACAGTGCTAGTGACCATCCATGCTCAAGCGGCTCATCCAGAAAGCAAGAGCTTATCAGAAGCAATAGTGGAATCAAAACATTTCATTCATGGAGTTCACTTTAAGGGGAAAAAAACTGAAGAAATGCAAATGCTAAGTGAACAAAAATGCTCATTATATCTTATCTAGCAAAGAACAGGAAACAATCCCAAAGTCCATAGAGGGCCAGTTCAGCATAGATCATGCATACCACGGAACAAGGGCAGCCATCAGAAATGCCAGTTATGAAAACTATGTAGAAACATGAAATAATGTTCATGAGAGCCATAAAAGGAAATAAATACACAAAGCTGCATTTGTCAGGACTATAGCAACAAAAAATCAGCATGTACGTGAACAAGGGGACTTCAAAACTCAAACCATATGCTGTTAGGACTATGGCATGCCAGAGAGCTTTTATGTTCTATGCTTTACCTTTTTTTTAAACACATAGCACATACATATATTTTTAATCTTAATAAACAGGAAAATAAGTTGCCAAAAGGAACACAATCTCTATCAGCATACTAGTGTGTGTCCTCCGTCTCCCTTCCTATGTACAGGGTAGCATGGGCTTTTTTTCAAAAATATATTTATGAGGCTGGAGAGATATCTCAGAGGTAAAGGCACTTACCTGCAATGCCTAAGGACCTGAGTTCAATTCCCCAGTACCCACTTATTTTGCTTGATATGATATCTCTAGTTCTATTCCCTTTCCTGCAAATGACATAATTTCTTCTTTATAGTTGAATAAAACTATTTTGTGTATATATTATATGTTCTTTATTTATTTTGGATATAAAAACTTACTGCTAGCGATGGTTCTTAAGAAATCCTGCCAAGAAGACTGTTTCAGGAACAAGACAGTATATATAAAGTATTTGGTCTCTAAAAAATAGTCATTCTTTTGTTTGTGTGGTTTTTGTTTTGTTTTGTTTTCAAGGTAGGCTCTTGCTCTAGCCCAAGCTGACATGGAATTCACTATATCATCTCAGGCTGGCCTCAAACTCACTACGACCCTCCTACCTTTGCCTCCTGGACTGCCAGCAAAAATAGTCATTCTTGAGCCACAAAAAGATTTTATCCATATCCATCTGGTTTCCAGAGCATGTAGACACTTACTTCCCTTTGATTCTGGCTTGTAATGAGAAGAAAGTCTGTTTGAACAGCTGAGGGAAGGGTTTAGCCTACCTTGACAGTCTTCCAGCATGGGAGGAGACCATCGAAGGTCTCCCTCTGGAATGGAGCACCATCAGGGGAAATGCTTGAGCCCTTTCTGGGTGGTGGCTCTGACCTCTGGCTGCTTGGCCAGGCTGCATTGTGTGCTTAGCTGGAGGGGAGGAGACTGAAGAGGCCCATAAGGAGGCCCTTCCTGTCCAGCCAAACAGACTCAAGAGGCTTCTGCAGAGGAAAGATTAGACCCAGGCCCTGATGTAGAGAATACCATCCAGAGGACAGCCAGGCAAAACCTGGAGTTCTTTGTGGAAGGAAAACTGGGGTGTGGCTGCTTGTGCAAATGACAGAAATAGCAAGTTGGCTCTGGAAGTGCCTTTTTATGTTTTTTTTTTTTTTTTTTTTTTTGAGGTAGGGTCTCGCTCTAGTCCAGGCTGACCTGGAATTCACTGTGTAGTCTCAGGCTGGCCTTGAACTCACCGCAATCCTCCTACCTCTGCCTCCCAAGTGCTGGGATTAAAGGCATGCACCACCACGCCCGGCTATGTTTTGTTTGCTTTTGGGTTTTTGGTTTTTTGAGGCAAGGTCTCACTCTAGCCCAGGTTAACCTGGAACTTCCTCTGTAGCTCAGGGTGGTCTCAAACTCATGGTGATCCTCTTACCTCAGCTTCCTGAATGCTGATATTTAAAGTCATAAGCCACCATGCCAGGATACTTTTTTTACTTAGCTGGAGAAGTCTTCGGGAGATGGAGCCCTGCCTTAGGAGGTGTGTTGCTGCGGGTGGACCTTGGGGTTGAGGAGTGCAGCCCTGCTGTGTGTTCTGAGCCAGCTGGTACTTGCCGTTCTCTCTCTCTCTCTGCTGTGAATATGTGATGAAGTGAGCCAGCTCCCACCACCATGATGAAGCGTCCTTCCCCTGGAAACTGTAAGCCTGAAACAAACCTCTGCTGTCCCAGCAACAAGAAGCTAACTACAACACTGTGGGGTCTCAGACTTGCATTTTCATGTCTTTTTTTCCCTTCCTTCCTTCCCTTCCTCCCTCACCCCCAAGGTAGCATCTCACTGAAGCCTAGGTTGGCCTGGAACTTACTCTGTAGCAATCCTCCTATCCCTCCCTCCTGAATGTTGGGATTAAAGGCATGTGCCACCATACTGGGCTATTTCTTCTTCTTCTTCTTCTTCTTCTTCTTCTTCTTCTTCTTCTTCTTCTTCTTCTTCTTCTTCTTCTTCTTCTTCTTCTTCTTCCTCCTCCTCCTCCTCCTCCTCCTCCTCCTCCTCCTCCTCCTCTTCTTCCTCCTCCTTCCTTCCTTCCTTCTCCTTCCTTCTTCTTTTCTTCCTCCTCTTCCTCTCCCTCTTCCTCTTCCTCCTCTTTCTCTTCCTCCTCTTCCTCTTCTTCTTCCTCTCCCTCTCCTTCTTCCTCTTCTTTCTTCCTCTTTTTGTTATTTTGATAGGTCTCGAGTAACCTAGGCTGGCCTCTATATCAGTAGAGGCCAGTATGGGGCCCAAATGGGTCCTAAACAGGGTGCCCTCCCTTCTCCTCCTACCTGTTGGTAGAAGACCAAATCTGTGTGGTCTTCTACCTTGAACTTCTGATTCTCTTGTCACCACTCCCTGCTTATGTGCTGGGCTCAAACCCAGGGTTTCATGCATGCTAGGCAAGCACTCTGCCAACTCCACTCCATTGCTGGCCCTACTTTTCATGTCTTAAAACAATATTCTAATGGCTGCTGTTGTGCCCTCCTCCTCATGCCACCACAATCCCTGGCATGGATCCATGCCAGCCCATCCTCTGGTTTTGCCGCCAGTTTTACCCAGTAGTGATTTGTACCTGCAAACCTTATTTGTCCTAGTGGCAGCTCTAATTTAGTCAGGGGACCTGTGTTGTCTGTGGCTATGTGCAGCGTGGCCTGAGGCGAGTCACTTCCTTGATTTCAAACATCATCTCTGTAAGTGGAGAGTAATGACTAGTTCCTCCTGATGAAGGGGCGGTGCCCGAGAGCAGTGAGATTCATTTCTAAGCTGTACAAATGTGTGAGGGCTTTGCTTTTCATAGTGTCAAAAGTATTATTTGACCCACTGGTTTTGGCTTTCATACAATAGACAGCTGATTGTGAGCGATGCTGCACTGAAAAGATGGATCTTCATTTTAGAGATGGCTGGACTTCGGCTCCATATAACAGAGAAAAAGCAGTAGCACTTATAGAGAATGGGAGAACGGGTCACACGAAGGGACACACTAGACAGCTTAGAAAGATACAGGTAGAAACAGCACATCACACAGATCTGGTTTGATTTGAGACAGCATCTCTCATATTTCATCCAGGCAGGCCTCTAGCTCTCAATGTAGCCAAGGATGACCTTGAGCGTCTGAACCTCCTGAATGCTGTTATTATAAGAGACATCCAGTCTTTGCAGTGCTGGAGATGGAACCCAAGGCCTGGTGCATGCTAGGCAAGCACTCGGCCAATTGAACTACATCTCGAGCCCTCGAACAGATTTTTTAAAATGTCCTCTCTCATTGTATTAGGAAAACTGCCCTGATTTTCCTGCACGATTACAGCCTGAATGGGAGAGAAGAGAATGTGAGTTGGCAGTTATATTCTTTCCTAGAAAGTGCTAAATCTCACAGCCTCTGCAGGCCAACTTCTACTGCCAATTTTTATATCATTCCAGAAAGATTTTATGTACATACAGATGTAGTGCTAAATGCCCCCACCCCTTGTCCAGACAACATACCCCGTCAGAGGTGGAGATCTTACTTCTTTTACTTAATCCATCCTACTGATAGGTGTCCGCGGCAGGCTGTGTGGGCCATTACTGTGTTATGCTTCATGCAGGTGGACTTTGGTTTGCTTACGTAAGTGCTAATGCAGTGAATATCCCACTCCATGTGCCATTGGACACAGGCGTAAGTATGACAGTATGACAGATTCCTGGACGTGAGAGTGTTGCTGTAGAGCGTTCATAATAGCAGTTTTTGTGTGTGTGGTTTTTTTTAGTTTAAAGTTAGTAGTGTCCTCTGTGAAGGCATTGCTTAATCTTCTACCTGAAGTTCCCAGTGTCTCTATACTCTCTAGAACTCAGAAGGAACTCTAACAGTTGCAGTCAAAAAGTGGCCTCTCACTATCAGTTCATTATAATATGATATATTTGTTAAATTTGAATTTACTCTTGTGAATGAGTCTGATGGGTTTTTTGTTTGTTTGTTTTTTGAGGTAAGGCCTCGCTCTAACCTAGGCTGACCTGGAATTCACTATGTAGTCCCAGGGCAGCCTTGAACTCACAGTGATCCTTCTAATTCTGCCTCCCTACTGCTGGGATTAAATGTGTGCACCACCATGACCAGCTGGAGGCTGATCATTTTTGAAATATGAAAGTTATTTTCATTTTCTTTCTTATGAACTATCCATGTCTAGTTTTTATTTTATTTTATTTTTTTGGTTTTTCAAGGTAGGGTCTGGTCTCCCTCTAGCTCAGGTTGACCTGGAATTCACAATGTAGTCTCAGGGTGGCCTTGAACTCATGGCGATCCTCCCACTTCTGTCTCCCAAGTGCTTGGATTAAAGGCGTGTGCCACCACGCCCAGCTTGATATTTTAAAAATAAATTATATCTTTATTATCCATATTTAGATACACTGAATAAGCAAATAATGAGTTGGTGTCCCCAATTCCCCGATTTCCCTTTTCCCTGTCCCCAGTCAGCTGGGTATCTTCCTCCGTGGGCAGTCTGGATCAGTCCATGGGGTAGGGGGTTATGGATAGCCTAGGAGTCAACCTGGTTCCACCCCCCTTTGTATGTTGTTACTGAGGGGGCAATGTCTCTGGATATTCTCCTCCACCATGGCTCTCACAGTCTTTCCACCTTGATTTTGTCTGTTTGAAGCAGGTTTTCACTCTAGCCAAGGCTGACCTGGAACTTGCTCTGTTGTCTAGGCTAGTCTTGAACTCATGGTGATCCTCCTTCCTCAGCCTCCCAAGTGCTAGGATTAAAGGTATTCACTACCAAACCCAGATTAAACTTTTTATTTCCTGTTGAGCTGTTGGAATTTTGAAAAAAAATATTTGTTTACTTGCAAAGAGAAAGAGAGAGAGAGAGAGAGAGAGAGAGAGAGAGAGAGAGAGAATGAGAATGGGCATACCAGGGCCTCTTGCCACTGAAAACAAACTCCAGATGCATGAGCCACTTTGTGCATCTGGCTTTACTTGGATACTGGGGAATTGAAACTGAGCCATTAGGCTTTGCAAGCAAGCTCTTTTAACTGAGCCATCTCTTCAGCCCTGTTGTATTTTTTTTTACTCACTTGTAGGAATTCTTTTTTCTCTTTAAGGCAACATCTTGCTATGTAGCCCAGGTTGGCTTTCAACTCATAATCTTCCTGTCTCAACCTTTCAAGTGTTAATATCATAGCATGTGCCACCATGCCTGGCTTGTAAAAGTTCTTTATCCATTTCATGAAATTAGACTAAATTATGTGTAGCATAAATATTTAAGTCAGTTTTTTGCTTTTATTCATTCAGGTTTAAAAAAAAAACTTTGTCAAATTTGTAAATCTTTACGATGTAGCCTCGGTTTTGAGTGATTTTAGCCTTTTCCATCTTAAGATTTTACATCGAAATAAAATCTTTTCCATGCTTTCTTTTACATTTACCTAGAACTTAATAAATTTACTCTAATAATTTTAGAGAAAGATAGAATCTCAATTTAATTTCTTTCCAAAAGGCCTAGTTTGTTTATTTACTTATTTATTTATTTGAGACAAGTTCTTGCTATATAGCCCTGGTTGACCTTAAACTTGTAATGATTCTCCTGCCTTTGCCTCTCCAGTGCTGAGATTATAAGCATATGCCATCACACCCAGCTAAGACCTGGGGTTTGAATCCAGAACTTCCATACTCATTAGCTGTATGATTTTGAGCAAATTAACCTCTTTGAACTTCTGGAGTATGACCTGACCACTCAAACTTTCCCTGGGTACTAAAATAGAAAATGCTCCATCAATTTTGAGCTTTAGATAAAACAACAGTTTTTTTTTTAGTATAAGTATGTTCCATGTAATATTTTTGGCTATACTTATATTCTGAAAAATTACTCATACAGACATATTTACTGGAGATGTAGCTGAGGGATAGAGCACTTACCTATATACTGGAACTAATAATGCCAGTATGGAAAAGATAAAGGGATTATTAAAAAGATCAACAAGATTATATATGGAAACAGTTGGCACTACTCCTGGCATAGTGAGTGTTCAAGTCATGACCCAAATCCCAAGAAACATGGGAAAACATGGCATGTTCTGGCAAAAAAAAAATTCTAAGTGGCCAAGATAGTTACTTGTGACTCACCAATGTGTGACTTAGGGTGAGTCACGTCATCATCTAACCCCTGACCCCAACTTCCTTACCTGTATGAGTGATAAGCGCTTGATACGAAGTTGTTGGGGGCCAGAGTAGCTCTTCTGTAAAGGGCCAAATAAAAATGTCCTCATGTAAAGGAAGCTGCCACAGCCCAGGTGGGTGTTTGACATCTGTGGCCAAGGAGTGTAATTAACTTGCAATAACATGAAATTAGCAACTGATGTAAAGCAAGGGAGCTTGCAGCAGTTGATTATAGTAATGGTTAGTAATTGCCTCCTAGTAATTAAACAATAATGAGCTTCCTGGGACAGAACCTTGTTAGAGTGAAAGATAGATCAAAAGCTTTCCATTCAATGTATGCTGCTTGAGCATTGGTGGGTAAGCAGAGGTGAGTGTGCTGTGTGTTATTGAAGTACATATAGAAGAGTTAAGGATATGTAGCGCACAGCCCCTCAGCTAGGAAAATGCATGTGGGATGTGGTTTCACAAAGATCCACAGTGTCTTGGATTACCGAGGGGTGGGGTGGGGGGAACGTTGCCTGCAGAGCCTGATTCTACAGAACTCGAATCTAGTAATACCTTCTTGACATTCTGCTTGTCCTTGTCAGTCCTGTTTGCCCTCTTTGGATTTGTCGAGATAGCGTGTATGCTAAGCCCTACCCATTTTCCTTCACAGCTTCTGAGTGGGAATGTTGTTTTGATTACAGCCTCTGCAGTATGACCTGACCACTCAAACCTTCCCTGCGTACTAAAATAGAGAAACACTCATTTAATATTGAGTTTTAGATAAACAACAGAATGCTCTATATAATATTTGGACTATACTATATTCTGAAAATTATTCATATGGACAGAATGTAGCTGAGTTATAGAGTACTTACCTACATATTCAGGACCCTGAGTTCCAGCCCCACCACTGCACACAAAAAGTTGTTCACATGGCTCATACAATGTGAAAATATGAAAACTTATATTTGTTGCTATCTGATGTTGAGATTTTAGTGATATCTTAGATCTCCCATCTAATTTTTTTTCATATCTGGCAACCCTGCTTGGGCACTCCTAATTTCAAATGCTGTAAAATAGCATTAATAATGTTTCACAGAGCATTCATAGTACCAAAGGATGTTAAAAGGATTAGATGAGAAAAGGATTCTCAGCTAAAGTCATGTTTAGTAAATCTAGAATTAAACAAAGTTAGCCCGTTTCTTCATTATGAGGTTTTCAGAACATTTTACATCTCCTAGTTAGGGTTATAATATTTGGCATTTCCCAGCCACTCCCCTCTCTTCCCTCCCCCCTCTCCCTGCCCCTTTCTCCTTGAGTACTTATGATTCTGGGAGCAAATATTGAGTGAATGTTGAGACTTTTAGCTAAACATTTACATTAGCAAAACATGAACTCTTTGGGGCTTGGGGAAATACTACTCTGAGGCTGGAGAGATTGGCTCAGTGGTTAAAGGCACTTGCTTGCAGAGCCTGACAGCCTGGGTTTGATTCCCCAGTACCCATATACAGCCAGATGCATAAAACGGTGCATGCATCTGGAGTTTGTTTGCAAAAGCAGGATGCCCTTGAATACCCATTCATTCTCTCTCTTTCTCTCTCTCTCTCAAATATGTAATTTTTTTAAATGCCATTCTGCAGAGAACAACAGCAACACAAACATTTTTTCTTATTTATTTTTAACCACAGACCTTTATATAATACTATGATATTGTTGCTTTTAAAATTTATTATTTTATAATAAAATATATACATAGACATAGGACATATAAATAAGATTAGAAAGACATAGATTGTAATTATACCCAGGAAGAAGAGTGGATAGAGAGATTATAGATGATTTTTAAAAATTTTATGTATTTATCAGAAACATTAATAGAAACCTACTTTACTATATTTTTCATTTATTTTTATCTGCATATGTATGTGGGGGGGCAGAAAGTGGGAGTAGGGCCTCTTGCCATTGCAAATGAATACAAGATGTGTGTACCACTTTTTGTATCCATTTATGTGGGAATTGAACTCAGGCCATCAGGCTTTGCAAGTACTCGGCCATCTTCCTAGCCCCTTGATTTTATATATATATAAATTATATATAATATATATATAATATATAAATTATATATATAATATATCTAATATAAATATATAAACTATATATTATATATAATATAAATATAAAATATAGAAATATATATTTCAGAGAGAGAAAGAGAGAGAGAATGGGTGAATGAATGGCACACCAGGGCTTCTAGCCTCTGTAAAAAACTCCAGATGCACGTGCCACCTTATGCAGCTGGCTTTATGTGGGCACTGGGAATCAAACCCAGGTCTTCAGGCTTAGCAGGCAAGTGCCTTAACTGCCGAGCCATCTTTCCAGCCATTGATTATGTTTATTAAAGGTAATTGTTTTCCATATCTGATCCTATCTAGAAAGCAATTCATTGATAGAGAATCTCATATCATCCCAATATTATACACAGCATTTGACTTCATTGTCACCTGGATGCTTATTCACCAGCCTCCTCCACTTATTTGGTCTCTTGAGGTCCTGAAGAGAAATGACCTGAGATGTACGTTTTTTTTTTTTGAGACAGAGTCTCTGTGGCCATGCTGGCCTGGAATTTATAGTGATCCTCCTGCCTCAGCCTCCCAGGTGTTGCAATATTAGTGTGAACCACTGTGCTCTATGCTCAGGACACACAGTTTTTTTTTCTTAACTTTATTGACAGCTTCCATAATTCTAGACAATAAACCATGATAATCCCTCTCCACCCTCACTTTTCCCCTCTCAAATCTGCCCTCCATCATATTCCCTCCCCCTATCAATTAGTCTCTATTTCGTTTCAAAGTCTTCATCTTTTCCTCCTCTTATGAAGGTCTTGTGTAGGTAGTGTCAGGCACTGCAGGGTCATGAATATCAAGGCCATTTTCAGTCTGGAAGATTGTATTGTGAGCAGTCCTACCCTTCCTTTGTCTCTTACAATCTTTTCATCACCTCTTCTGCAATAGACCCTAAGCCTTGGCAGGTGTAGTAGAGATGTCTCAGTGCTAAACACTCCACTGTCATTTCTTCTCAGCCCTTTAGTGTCTTTTGAGTCATCCCAGTGGTCACCACCATCTAAAAAGAGAAGGTTCCCTTACCAAAAATGAGAGCAGCATTAATGTCTGGGTATACACATTTAAAAAGTGTTTGCAATTTGGTGGGCATAATATATGCATTTAGTGAGACAACAGCAGGCTGTATTTCCCTAGGGCTCATGACCTCCCCCGCCATAGGCTTTTGACTAGGTCTTCAATACCAGGCATGTACTCCCTCACATGGAACAAACCTCCAATCCAATTAGAGAGTGGTTGGTTTTCCCCATAACAGACGTGCCACTGTTGCACCAGTTGGCACATTTGGCCTGATGATGGGAGGGGTTGGGGATCATGGTTCACCCAGACACTTCATTACCCTCAAGCTGCAGGTAGTTTGTTTTAGCAACATTAAGATGCTGAGGGATGGTGGTGTAGTATAGATATAAATAGTTTCAGTAAAGTATGGTGGGTAATTATGTAGAAAAGAAGGTATTGTGAGAGCATAGCACTGGGAGCCCCAGGCCCCTTCTCAGGTCAGGGAAGCATGTAGGAAAAAAAAAACAAAAGATGCTCCAGCTGAGCTCTGTAGGAGAAGTGAAAGTTAGCTTGGCTGGGGCTGGTGAGGGTGGAGGGGGGTTAGGTCTGAAAGAAGAGAAACCCCATGGTGTTTAAACAGATGAAAACCAGTGAACCCTGTGTGCATTATGAAGAGGTGGTGAGAGATGAGCTGGGCAGTAAAGGCAGAAAGTAGAAGATGGAGAACTTGTGAATGATCTTAAGGATTGTGGGTAGCCAATGTCAAGTGCTCTTCTTGAGACTTCTGTAAATTTCTTCAAGCATCACAATTTTGTGATTATTAGTCCCAAGTACAACCTCTGAAAAAAATTACCATTTTCTCAAAGGCACATACTTAAAAAATACACAGCCAAGATTTGAATTTTGGTCTCCTTGGTTCTAAAGTTAGAATTTTTAAAAACTTTCTTTGACAGTTTCCATAATTATAGACAATAAACCATGATAATTCCCTCCTTACCTCCACTTTCCTTCTCTCAAATCCACCCTCCATCATATCCCCACCCTCTCTCAATTAGTCTCTGTTTCGATGTCATTATCTTTTCCTTCTATTATAAAGGTCTTTTTTTTTTTTTTTTCGAGGTAGGGTCTTGCTCTAGTCCAGGCTGACCTGGAATTCACTATGTAGTCTCAGGGTGGCCTTGAACTCACTGCAGTCCTTCTACCTCTGCCTCCTGAGTGCTAGGATTAAAGGTGTGTGCCACCATGCCCGGCCTATTATAAAGGTCTTGTGTAGATAGTGTTAGGCTCTGCACAGAATTCTTCTGACAATACAAATGGCTTTTGAATTTGAACTCTGGCCGTTAACGTTATGATTTTGGGCCACATTTGGTTTCCCTTAACTTCAGTTTGTTGAAATTTTATATAGTATTAATAAATATCAGTTTCACAGACTATTGAAAACAAATGGAGATTATATATTATATATATTTCAATATATATATATATTGAAAACAAATGGAGATTATATATATATTATATATATATAATATATATATATGGTCAAGTACAATGTGAGTAAGACATATAACTAGTGCAACCACTGTGCATGAGCCCAATTCTTATACAGGGAACTGTTTTGTTTCTCCTTCACTGTTCCAGTGACCTGAGACAGAGCCCTACGCACAGCTGTCTGCATGTTGGCGTGGTTATCAGGCATCTTTCAAGAATTGCTGAACTCCACATACAAATCACTTTTCTCCGCCTAGCTACTTGACAATGTATTGGGCTCTTCACCACCACTGAGCTTCTGGTTTGCTGCTGAGAGTAACTCTCAGGCTTCCCTGACTCTCCCAAGCACTCTTCTCCCTAGAGTTCACTGTCCTTTCCTTCTACGGGACCTGCTCTGCCTGTGACACAATGAGCTCAGCTGTTACGTGGAATTGTTATATAACTTTTTAAAAATGAATTCTCCCTATGCGGCCCACTTTGGCCTCAAGATCTTCCACCCGTAGCCTCCCGAGTGCTGGGATTGTTGTTTAACTTTTTTGCTGTTGTTTAACTTTTCTCATGTTGGTCTTTGGGGCATGTGTTATCTCTAGGTTATACTAGGCACTCAGTGGGTACTATTGCATTCAACAGGATGGGGGATTCATGGGCACCAAGGCTCTTTGGGAGTGTGTGTGTTGTGTTTGTTTTTATAAATCTTCAAAACAGTCCTCTAAAGTAGACAATACTAGTATTCTTTTCAGCAGAGTTAGACAAAGCAAGGCCTACCTTATGCAATATGCCCATTAAATAATTATTTCTTTCTACAGAGGGAACTCAGAGGAACTCTATTTCAGGGCTAGTAAAAGAATTAAGAAAAAAACGTAGTCCCTTCCCTTAAGAATAAGTGTAGCTAGCAAGCGAAGCTCTAGGACAGATTTGAGGAGAGACAAGAGAGGCTTGCAGGGTGTGGTGGCTCACGCCTTTAATCCCAGCACTGGGGAGGCAGAGGTAGGAGGATTGCCATGAGTTCAAGGCCACCCTGAGACTACATAGTGAATTCCAGGTCAGCCTGGACTATAGCAAGACCCTACCTTGAAAAACAAAACAAAACAAAAATGTGTTTTGGGCTGGTGAGATGGTTCAGCAGTTAAGGCACTTGTCTCCAGTGCCTAAGGCCCCGGGTTCAATTCCCCAGTACCCACATAAGCCAGACCCACAAGGTGGTGGCCCTGGTGTGCTCTCTCTGTCTCTCTCTGTCTCTCTCTCTCTCTCTCTCTGTATCTCTCTGCTTGAAAATGATGAAATAAAATATTTTTAAAAAAGAGAGGCTTGCACTTGGTTTTACAGGAGTTGGACCTTGAATTCATGGTGGGAAGGACAGCTTCCTAGGCAGATGAAATGCCATATCCAAAGCCCATTTGAACGGAGGTCATTTAGCATCAGCATGGCTGGCAGGGGTGTAGGAATGGGGTGGAAGGAGAAGGGTGGGATGACTGTAACTACCACTGCTGTGATCCTCAAGGCCCCAGAACTTGCAGGAGGCTGAAGGGTCCTTTTTAATTTCTTTCCCTCCATTGCCTAGTGACTATCACTGCTGAGAGTCACACACAGCCCATAACCAATGCTGGAGACCTAATCTCTGTTTCTGCTTGTCTCTACTCCTTGCTCTGCTGGGACTCTCTTTTCCACATAGTAAGAAAATAGATCTTATTATCACTTGAGGACCTGTGACCTGACAGCTTGGAGGAATAAAGGTCACCAGGTAAAACGACATCTGTGTCGTTTACTTTCTGTGACATTGAGGAATAAAGTCCATCTGTGAGCAAACACCTGTGTTCCTCCTTCGCTGGCAGATTCACCAGAGGGAGGCATTAAATTGCTCTTCAAGTGAGTCAGACCCGTTGTTCCTGTGAAGAAGGGGCCGTGGCAGCTTGAGCTCTTGGGCAAGTCTGACGGGCTTTTCTCACTGTTGCTTGTGTTTGCTTGCAGCCGTGTAAATGAGTATGGAAGATTATGATTTCCTCTTCAAAATAGTTTTAATTGGCAATGCTGGCGTGGGGAAGACGTGCCTAGTCCGACGATTCACTCAGGTAAGAGAACATGGTTCTCAGGGGCTGGGGTCATTTGTCTACTTTGCCTCAGGTGACCCATCTACTTCACAATGCCAGCCTCTTGGCAGAAGTTCTGAAGGCTTTGAAAGAGATGTAAAGTTTATAGTCTAGAGTTTTTCTACATTGCCTGAAGAAGCATAGTTCTGAGGGCTTCTCCCATACCTCTTCTTGCTTCCTCTTTCGAGAGGGGCAGGCAGTTTTGCTTTTCGTGTGCAGTATCAAAAATAGATTAATCAGTAAAAAAAAATAGTTAAATTCGTAATCAGGTGAATCTGAGCATTAAATATTCATGGTTGAAAAGCTAATACAAATCAAACCTCAAACTACCTGCCCATGACCCTTCTCATTCTCCCAGAATGTTGAGTGAACTGTCTCGAATCAAACATACTGATTTTTCTGAGTCTGCTAAATGGGAATGGGCTGAGGAAAGTGAAGATGGCCCTGCTAAGCTGAATGTCCTTTTGGTTCAAATCCTTTATGACCTAAGTATGAGTTCCCTTCCAGGTTGGCCTCTTGGGAATCACTGGCCAAGATTACATATCTGTTTTTGTACAGACATTAGTGATTAATCATTCTAAAGTTAATTTTCTTTTGTGTTTCACCCTGAAAGGTATGAATGATGCACTTTTCTGGACTCTCTTGTTTGTAGTTGTGTAATATTTTTCTTGGGAAATTTGAGACACTGGTCTTCTAAGGTATAGGACACTCCGATGCCATAGGAAGAACACTTCCTAGATTCCAGTCCCAGGTCCCAGTCCCTGGCCTTGCTCCTGGCTTGCCTGTGAGCCTGGGTGTGCTACCTGCCCTTTTCAGACATCCCCACTGCACATGAGGGGCAGTGAGCTCCAAGGCCCCTTGTGGCCCTGCCAGTCTAGGTATCTGTGGGAAGCTGGAGAGGCAGATTGGGTACTACCAATAGCCCAGAACCCTTGGAAATGTTGGGGCTCTTCCCATGCTAAGTGACCACAGAAGAGAACCCTTGCTTTTAACTAAGCCTTGGTCGGATGAAATCAAAGGTAAAAATGTCAGCCATCACCGAGAGATACTGGAAACTCCGAATGGTTTCACATCTTCCTAACCTCAGTAATCTTTTCTACTTTTGTAACATGGACAGGCTTATGAACATGCACAGATATAGTGGTTTTTAGTTTATCAAAGTTTGACTAACCACATCTCATTACTGAAAGGTCACCTAAAAATTATTCAATCCAGTCCTCTCATTTTAGAGAGGGAAAACTCAGATCATACCGACTGACTGACATGCTTCTGACCTCACAACACATTGGTGGCAAGGCCAGGATCAGAGCCCAGATGACCTGGTTCTTCTCAGCCTTCTAGTTTCTCTCTCCCACAGGGTCCAACCTCTCAGCCCATTCTTCTCAAAAACACAAACTCTCACTAAAGGTGAAATGATTCTACTTTTGAACAGTAATTTTTCCAACAAACACATTAAATTTTTTTAATTTTCTGTTTATCTTTTACCCTCCTCAGCTCCATAACTCCCCTTAAAGCTCATATTTTATAGACAAGATTGTGTATGTTTTTGTTAGTAAGCAGTTAAAATGGATTTGATTCAGTAGCTTTCGAGGCATGAAGGGCTTGGGAAGACAATTGAGGAGGAAACACTGGGAAGGATTTGGTTTATTTTTTTTGCAGTTATTAGGTTGAAACACAGCTGGAGCTGTAAACTTGATGTTTGCCAGCCCTGTCCCTGACTCAAGCCAAAAGAGAAGAAAATTGATTCAATATTCGTAAGTCAAGTTGTAAATGTTTATATTTACATTTTTTGGTAGACATGCAAGGAAGGATTTTCTTTTGGTTTGAAGCTCAGCCTTCTGAGTTCAAACTTTAATTAAGGAGCTCTCATGTTAGGGAATGGATTTAATTAAAGGTGCCCCAGTCTTAGCTGCAAGAGCTAATAAAGCACAATTTGTTTTATTTCTGGAATTCCGGAATATGAGTGAAGAGAGAGTAGGAACAACTTGTTTCTTAGTAGAATTCCTTGCTTCCTTCAACTTCCTAGGCTTATAGGAGATATCTTCAAAAAGTAAATTACATCATACATGTAGTTTCCAGTTTAAGGTAAAGAAAGCCTTTTCCTCTTTTTTTAATGCACTTATATCAACCACAAACTCTTTGAACTTGGGCCTAAAGAAGGGGAGTGGTTTTTGCGAGATCACCTAGGCATCTTGAGCTCAGATGACTTGATGGTCTTGGATGCTGTGCCAGTCATTGCCCTGGGCTCTGAGTGTATGGGATGGTGCTCTGTGAAATGTGCCCTCAGGGCAACGGGAAGTTCAGAACTATAATCGTGTTCTTCACATTCTCATATGCCTTCCTATTTATTATTATTATTATTATTATTATTATTATTATTATTATTATTATTATTATTATTTGCCTGTGCATGGTGTGTGTATGCACACACATTTGCCATGCATGTATGTGCCCATGAATGTGCAGGCCAATGAAAAACCTTGGGTGTTGGTGTTGCCCTCAGGTACACTTCATTTTGAGACAGGTTCTATCATTGGCCTGGAGCTCACCAATTAAGCTAGACTGGCTGTCTGGGGAGCCCTCAGATCCCTCTGTCTTGCCACCACACCTGTCATCCATTTTGTTTTACTTTTGAGACAAGATCTCATAGCTCAAGCTGGCCTCAAGCTGGTGAGTCTACTGCCTCGGCCTCCTGAGTGCTGGGGTTTCAGCACTTTACTTTGGTTTTACATATTGGCTGTCCATGGTCAGAACAGAGAACCACATTAGGCTTCCTTGCTTTCCCACTGGAAAGCACCCATTCTTTCCCCCATCCTAACACCCCTGATCTCACTCCCCTGGCTCCTTGTTTCTCACTCTTATACTTGGGTCTGCTTTTCTGCTCTATGAAATCAGCTTGCCTCACTGCCCATTTCCCATTCTCTCCCTCACTTTGTCAGCCTCTTGCTTTCTTGTCTGGTCTTTCTGTGTCTGTTTCGGTTAGTATTTCTCCTTCCCATTTTCCCCTGCTTTCTCTTTCCTTCTAAACAAAGTTAAATAGGGCTCCTCTGACACTAACTAAAAGATGTGCTTAAATGTTATTTACCATCATTTTTTTTTCTTTAGGGTCTTTTCCCCCCAGGCCAAGGAGCCACGATTGGAGTTGATTTTATGATTAAGACAGTGGAGATTAATGGAGAAAAAGTAAAGGTAAGAACTAATTAAGTGTCTTGTAAGACTTTTGGGTGCTGAGAGTTTAGAGGAAACAATGTAGTTGTGTTTCCCCAACATTTATTAAATCTCAGTAAAACCCACATCAGAAACAATACACTCCCCCATTATTTCTAGTCCTTTGTGGGACAAGGAAGGGATTTGGGATCATTTGTTTATAGATGGGACACAGAAAAAGAAGAGCTGTTTTCTGTCTTGTCAGAGGTAATAGAAAAACAAGGTAGGAATTTCCCCCTCTTCTAAATAACAGTTCCACAGAAAGGCTCCTGATTTCTACATTTTGTTTTAGGCAATTCAATAACATGAATTGCTTATTAAAATTATTCATTTTGTGCTATACCCTTATCCATAGTAAGAGGGAGATAGCAAATGTGAGGTCCAAGAGTTCCCACGATCTCTACTCTGTCCCTTACTCTGGATTTCTAGGTGTCTGGGAGAAGTATGTTTTGTGAAGTAATAGGAGAAGGGAGGTAGTATGTTTACTGAGTATCTCCTATGAGTCAGTGCCTCTTTGAGGAGCTAGTACATGTGTTACCATAGTTACCTTAATCCCTAGTGTGAGGTAGATGGTATTGTCCTTATTTTACAGGTTTTAGAGAGGTTACTTAACCTACGTAAATCATGGCTGTGCAGTCAGAAGGAAAGATAAACAGGATTTGAATGCCCTTTTTTTTTGGGAAATTCCTTGGAGTCTGTCCTTCTAGGGATAAAAAGGGAGTTGCCTTGCAGCCAGGAAAGGAGGAAGGTGATGGGGAGAAATGTGAAGTGAGACTGAACTCCATGAAGGGGGTAAAGACACTGATCTTTGCACTGTGTGCTATCTGCCATTCAGCTATTGAAACTTCATGCCAGTCTTGCAGATCCAAGTCCTGTGAAAAGCAAGAGCAACCTGGCTATTAGCAGCATGTGGAAAATGGCACCAGAATTCTAGATAAATCCCTTAGCATCCTACATTTGGTCCATGTGATTGGCACCCTTCTCCTAAGCAGTGCTGTGTGCCTTCTAATAAGTGCCTTGGGAAGGTCAGAGAAGTTCCATGGTGTTCTTGCAGTTCATAGATGCTCAGCTTCAGAAAGAAATGTTGCAAGAGGCTCTAGTCTGCACTCAGGAGTGCTTCTGCCCTGACTTACCACAGAGACATCTACACCAAGTACAATAGTGATTAGTAGGCTAGGGGCTCTGGGAAGATAAAAGCAGAGTGTGAGCCGGGCGTGGTGGTGCATGCCTTTAATCCCAGCACTCGGGAGACAGAGGTAGGAGGATCACCATGAGTTCAAGGCCACCCTGAGACTACATAGTGAATTCCAGGTCAGCTTAGACTAGAGTGAGACCCTGTGGCGAGCCCCCTGCCCAGTGAGAGGAACAACACCACGACTCGAGGATTCTTCTCAAC
>PVHP010003512.1:38710-78445 GCA_004024765.1 Zapus hudsonius
GAATCAGCCGCTTTTATAGGAAAAGAGACACGGATCGTCCCATGATTGGCTGGCTCCTGCTTGCCACCTCCAGGCGCCACGGGATTGGCTAGGGACAGTTTCTCAAAGCATTGCCTAAGGTGGAGTTGTTTCCCACTTAGCTGCAAGAGAGGGGGCGCCATCCTGCCATGGCGATGTCCCGGCTCCCTGCAAGACCCTACCTCGAAAAACCAAAAAGAAAAAAAAAAGCAGAGTGAAAAATACACTTAAATATCAACCAGAAGGGCAGAAAATAGTATATTTGGGGTGAAGAGAATAAGTTCAGGTATGGGGACAGGAATGAAACTGGAGTGAGTTCAAGAGACTTTGGCAGGAAGAGCCCTGAGGGAGGTGGGTGCCAACCCTAAGCAATCAGGTATGGGTAACTACCCTTTCATGCAGTTTGCTTCCAGATGTCTGAGCTCCTGTTTACACACATCATGTGCACTCATGTTAATACTTACAGTATGCAAGAATGGACAGAAACAAGGGTAAATAAGAAATAGATCTATAGTTTAAGAGCAGGCTTGTTTTCTTTTCCTGAATATCTAGAGTCATTCCATTTATTCTAATTTTTTGAAAGCCATGGCCTAATTTTTAAGTGCTGATTACATGACTAAAATTAATCTTTTTGGGGGGCATTTGTCTCTATCAGAAGACCACAGGCTCCCCCAAAACAGTATTTCTGTTTTACTCATTGTAATCAGTCACACACCACTGGGATGAATCTCCAGGCACAGTTTATGGGAGGAAAAGATTTATTGAAGCTACAGATCCAGGGGAAGTTTCATAATGACAAAAGAGGCTGGCCTCCTTTTCACAGGTCCAAGCAGAGAGAGAGTGAAACCATCACTCTCAACACCACACACACAGAACAGCAAACAGGCAGGGGGCAGAGAAGAGATTTTCTCCAGCTTTATAAAGCATTAGGGGGGGGTCTTCCAACCCTTTTGAAGACTTGTTGGCTTCCCGAGTCTCTGGAATTTCCTTCCTACACTGTCCTTCCAGGAAAGGATGTTTATTTCTAGCTTCCCTGAGCTTCCTTACATTCTTCCCCCTACTAAGAGGCTGCCTTCCTGTGAATAATATCAGAGATGCATCCAAGATTACTAAAGAGGTCAAGTTGACAACAAAACTTAACCATCACACTCATCTTTATATTCACAGTACAGTTGCTGTCCCCAACACCTCTTCAAGGTTTATGGCATTTTCTAAAAAAAAAATGATAGTTGGCTGTCTATCCCTGCCATCACTGCTTGTGATGTTTTGTAAACCAATAGTAAAAAATCTAGTTATAGAAAAATATGAGTAAGAAAAAAGATATAAGCCTTTAATCCCAGCACTCGGGAGGCAGAGGTAGGAGGATCACCATGAGTTCAAGGCCACCCTGAGACTACATAATGAATTCCAGGTCAGCCTGGACTAGAGTAAGACCCTACCTTGAAAAAACAAACAAACAAAAGATATAGAAAGAGGGTCTTCAACTGTATTATATCCAAGGGCCTCATTTATGTGTGGACATACATTCCACCTCCTCAGCTCTTTAGTCAGAAGTCAGAGCTGCCTTGGCACTAGGTAAATAGTTGTCGTATTGTTGCTTGGTTAGTATTTACTTAATATCACTCTTTCTTAATTTTATTATTTATTTGTTAAGGAGAGAGAGAAAAAAGGGGAGGAAAGAGAGAGAGAGAGAGAGAGAGAGAGAGAGAGAGAGAGAGAGAGAGAGAGAGAGAGAATGGGTAAACTAGGGCCTCTTGCCACTGCAAACAAACTCCAGACACATGGGTCACTTTGCGCATCTGGCTTTACATGGGTACTGGGTAATTGATCCCAGGCTGTTAGACTTTGCAAGCAAGCACTTTAACCACTGAGCAATCTCTCCAGCCATGAATCTCTTTTTTGATGGATGATGTTTAAGTGTCTTTAGGGTTTCTCAGAACTCCATGAATGCATAAGAAAAGAGAGTTTGCAAGGCATTTGTGTAGCATAAGTGCAGTGCCAGCACCAGGGGCTCTCTCCTGACATTTCCCTGACTCCTCAGCCCCCAAACAGTTCTCTTGGCCCTCAAAGAGCTCAGGCAATGTAAGAGGACAGCCTGGCAAGCCAATGACAGTACATGACTGTGATTGTGAGGCCACAGAGATTAAATAGTGGTGCAGGTAAAGAGGAGATGAGCAAATACACTAGCCCCAGCCAAAGCTGATGATGTACTGATAATATGTTGACAGCCATGAACTAACATGAGGAGATGGATACTATGTGTTCTGGGGTCAGTCTCTTTGATAGAACATCTCATGCTGATTGTATTAATCAGCTGTGGATTTGGTCTCTTTCTAGAGTTCTTTCAGATCGAGGATTGTGGGGTTTGTTACTGTTTGGTTTTTCGAGGTAAGGTCTCACTTTATCCCAGGCTGACCTGGAATTCATGTAGTCTCAGGGTGGCCTAGAACTCCTACCTCAGCCTCCTAAGGGCTGGGATTAAAGGTACGTGTCACCACACCCGGCTCAAGGATCATGCTTTATTCATATTGTATCCTCCCTGTGCCTAGTAACCCTGCTCTGTATTTATTTGTGTCTTACAATGGCTGAAAAGTGGCAAATGGACAGCAGAGAAAGGTGAAGAACCTGAACTGAGTGATACACAGTGAACTGTGAACATCCTTAATAGTCAATGCTCAAGCTAGAAACAGGCAGTTCCGTATGAGAATATAACATTGCATTGGCAAGGCCACACGATCACTATTCTAGAAAATACTTTTAAGATATTTTTATTTATTTTCAGGCAGAGAGAGAAAGAAGAGAGACAGAGAGAATGGGTGTGCCAGGGCCTCCGGCCGCTGCTAACGAACTCCAGATGCATGCACTACCCTGTGCATCTGGCTTTATATGGGAACTAGAGAATCGAACTCTGGTCATTAGGCTTTGCAGGCAAGCACCTTAACCGCTGAGCCATCTCTCCAGCCCTCTCTAGAAAATATTTTAATGCACAAAGCAGTTCCCAAGATGTTCCAGTCATGAAAGGCATGGTGCTTCCTGATGATTGGCATTATCTGAATCCACTCATAAGTGTTATAGAGGCTCAGTGGACCTTTAAAACAAAAGTCTGTTATTCTAAGGCACATCCCGACAGAGGCTCTGGTTTTGAGCAGAGAAGAGAGATAGTTTTTGTTCTAGAAAAAACTGTCATCTGTATGTTTGCATTTGGTGCACACAGACATTAGTGTATATCATCAAAGAGCTGCTGCAACTTCAAAACAAAGAAGAGTCTGTGTGTGCTGACCCGTGGCAGGAGTTACTGGTCACTGTTCAGTCCCTAGCTATTGATATTAGCAGAGGGTGACCCCAACTGGCTCATTCTCTGTAGATTCAGATGCATAATTTAAATTAGTCTGCACTGAATCTGGACTGAGTTCTAATTGTGAATAGAAGACCTGCTTTCCAGTTTTGTGGGTAGCTGGTCAGGAGGAAGCATCTATTCAGCTTGCTTACCTTGCTGCATAGGTATTAGGAGCTGAGACCATCAGTCCAAATTAGAATATCTACACTTTATCCAAGGCACTATATTGGCTCAGTAAATAGGATTGTAGCTTTGTCTGTCATGAAGATTCAAATCAATTAGGAAAGTCAGGTATTAATAAATTATTACAAGTGGATGATTTAAGTGTTGGGTGCTATGGAGAATGACATGGTGTGCTATAAAGGAGATTTCAGTAGGGAAAGGTTCCAGAAGGCCTATCTTGAGGACGTGGTGCTATAGCTAAGGGGATTAATTAATGTCCCTGTGACCTATAGAATGTATACACTTAAGAGGGGAGCTGCTGTTGATGTGGGTGTTTCTCAAGACCTTGTGCTCTGTTCTTTCTGCAACTCAGTCATGTCTCTGAGAAAAGGTCTTTCATTTGTTGTCTGCCCTGTACAGAGAAGTTGAGGGAGGAGATATGGGAAGTATGTCCCTTCTTTCTTATTTAAACCACCAACTTGCTAAGTTTTAGAACTCATAGATTATTGTAGGCAATGTGAACTAGGGTTTGGAGAGATGGCTCAAGGATTAAAGGCACTTGCTTGAAAAGGCTGCTGGCCTAGGTTTGATTCCCCAGCACTAATGTAGAGCCAGATGCAAAAAGTGGTTCAAGCATCACACACACACACACACACACACACACACAGATAAAAATGTTGAGAAAATATGAACTTTCAGCAGGTTGCATTAACCCCTTTTAATAAAGAAGCTAAAGTCCAAAGAGATTAAGTGTCTAGTCCAAGGTCACAGAACTTAAACTGGTAGAGGAAAATATTTTTTAATCTACCATAATATCATTTCTATTTCCAATAATGATGATATTGCCTTAATATGTTCATTAGAATTTTCAAATAGAAAATGCAGGGAGGTTGGTTGATTTCCCTCTTGGTTACCGAATGAAATGCCAGTGGTCACAGATCAACAGTTCTCTCTCTATAGCAGCTTGTGTGGTACATACAGCCCAAGGCTGAGAGCACGGAGTATATCCACAGTAGGTGCTGAATTGTCTGTGAGACATGGAGCAGGTTAGTCTCTCTGTGTGTATCACTATAGCCCCTACCTCATAGGAATATTGTGATTGTGAGGATTGAATTAGTATATATGTAAAATGTATAGAAAAGAGCTTGGACTATAATGAATGTATAACAGAAT
This sequence comes from Zapus hudsonius, assembly GCA_004024765.1. Taxonomy (NCBI): domain Eukaryota; kingdom Metazoa; phylum Chordata; class Mammalia; order Rodentia; family Dipodidae; genus Zapus; species Zapus hudsonius. The sequence continues at coordinate 43,401 of PVHP010003512.1, forward strand.
GAAGAAAGAACACTCAAATAGCAAATTTTACAAAACAGAAACAGAATAAGCTCTTTTCTCTAACTAGAAACATCCAACAATAAAAATAAATATTTTCAGGGCAGAAAATAACCATGAAATTGTATGGGTGAAAATGTTCCCATTTCTAAGCTAAAGCAGGGTAATTATCTTTTATTTTCTGCTTCCCTAAGCTGATCCTTGTTTTATGTTTTCCAGCTACAGATCTGGGACACTGCAGGTCAAGAAAGATTTCGGTCCATCACCCAGAGTTATTACCGGAGCGCCAATGCCTTGATCCTTACCTATGATATCACCTGTGAGGAGTCCTTCCGCTGCCTTCCTGAGTGGCTGCGGGAGATAGAACAATATGCCAGCAATAAGGTCATCACTGTGTTAGTGGGTAAGTATGGGCTAATGGGGAAAGAAATTCATTTGAGAGCACTTGAAAATTGATAATCACATAATGCCTGTGCCTTGGTACTTTCCAAGAATACGGTCTAAAAACAGCATCAAGTCTATTGCTAGAGAAGTCATGCAGTAACATTCAATTATGCAGTTGAAGGAAAATGAAATAAGTTTTAGCCTATGGTGATGATTTTTAAAAATATTTTTTACTTATTTATTAGATATATGATAGATAAAGCGAATGGCTGTAACCAGGGCTTCTTGCCTCTGCAATGAACCACAGATACATGTGCCACATTGTGGGTTTACGTAGGTACTGGGGAATCAAACACAGATCTGTTGGCGCTGCAAACAAGTTCCTTTAACCACTAAGCCATCTCTCCAGTCTCTATGGGTGATGATGTAGAAAAATAAAGCATGAAATATTACTGGTTGATTTTTTTTTCTATCAATGTAGGCTGGAGGGGAGAAGTTGGATGGTCAAGAAAGTTATATGGGCTGTTATACAAAGCTTTACTGCTGGGGGCTTTATGAAAGGAAGCTAAGTGGAGATTAGAAGCAGAGATTGGCTTTATGAAGAAAACTTTTTAGTATGGAAAATTCAAATACAAACAAAGTTTTTTTAAGAAAAAAAGAGTACAGAAATTTCCTGTGTGCATGCTTCAACTTCAGTAGGTAACAACTAGCTTGTGGCCAGTCTCAGTTTATCTGTTCCTTCCCTTCCTACTCTCCACACCCAGGTTATTCTCAAGCAAGTCACGTATTTTTATTATCTTGCAATAACATCCCTGTGCATCTCTAAAAGTAAGAAGTGATATCTACAATACCATTTCCATACCTGAAAAATAGTGAAAATTCTTTTGTACCCTCAAAAATTCATAGAGTGATCCAATTTTCATGATTTACTATTAAATTTTTAAGTTTGTTCAAAGCATGGATCAAATAAGGTCTTTATGTTATACTAGTTAGGTCTCATAATTCTTTATTTATATGTAGATTTTATGTATACAGGTTCTCTTCTTCATTTTTTGTTTTGTTTCATTTTTTTTGTTATTTTGCTATGTTTATAGAATGGGTCTCACCATGTAGCCCAGGCTTTTCAGTCTGCCAAATGCTGGGATTACAGGCATGTGTCAACATACTTGGTCATTTTTTTTTAATCTTAGAATTTGTTGTTAATATACTTTTTGTTCTATAAAGTTTACAAGTAAAAACTGTATTTTACCTCTGTGGGATATCACTTGACAGGGTCCTCTCTCACCCATGATACTCACATATTTGTAGATAAATCTAGAAGCTTGATGAAATTCAGGTTTGTTTGTTTGTTTAAAACAAAAGTACATTATATGTGGTATATAGTTTTCATTGGATAAGTAAGAAGAATGCTTTATTCTTATTTTAATTCAGTAGTTTCCAAAGTAATGACTTGGTTCCTTAGAATCTTTCATCAATAACTACTTAAATTCATTTATGTGTTCACTATAATATGGACTGAAATGTATATTCAGTGTATTCTAACCCTATGCAAGGATTACTGTTCATGCTGCCATTGTTCCGCCTTTGATATTGGAGGCCTCTTCATCGTATAACCTTAGGAATCTTGGATCATTTTGTTTTCTGGCATGACAGGTACTCCAGCATATCTTGCACATTTCATGATCCAGATCTATAACTCACCATTTCTTTATGAAGGGCTGTTTCTTTTCTTGGGCAGTGAATATCTAGAAGTCCCAACCTTGATGCTGGGGTCCTTCTTACCTGTGAGTTGGCCATTGATTTTAGGCTCTTTTTTTTTTTTCCAGAGCTGGTATGCATGTAGTGAATGTGTGATCCACAGGAAGGTGTTTATTAGGATCTACACAGTGTTCTGCCTTACAAGACTATCCTAAGTCATACTTCACATTCACTTAGAAAGATACAGGCACAAATGTGACTCAGCAGAAGGTCAGCATCAGGTACCACAGTTCTCTAGGCAGTCCACCCAGCTTCTTAGGACAAGTCAGGTGTCAGGAAACAAGGTTCACTTTAGGCGTGTGCAGGATATGCCCTGGCCTACAAGCCTTGACAAGATAACTTTCAGGACCTTTTCAAGTGAAAAATAAGTGGTCCGGGAACCCCAAAGTTATGTATTCCATTCGGTATTTATAATTCATATGTAAAATTCCCAGGCCAGAGTCATTCATCAGTTGGGTCATTTACGTAGTGTTGCCAGGTGAAGGAGCTGGCATATCACATTTGTCAGGCTTCCTGAAGGAAGGGTAGAAAACTCTTTAAAGATAAAATACAGCATAAATTATTCCTACTGATTCTTGCATTTATAATTTAAGGCTGCATAAATTTTACTTAACTTCATTAATCTGATATCTGTATTTCATCTTTTACATACCAAAAAGATCCCAGTTCCACATGACACCAGCAGAATTACTGTCTCAGCTCATCCCTTAATACACATAAGCAGTCTCCTAATCACATTTGTACTACCCTCAACAAACTGACTCCCAAAAGACCTCAAGCCTTTGCCCCTCAATTCTTTTCCCCCCTTTCCCTGACAACTTCATACATGTAAATAATGTATTTTGATCACATTCACTCCTATTGTCCTCTCTTATCCCCCTCCTATGGAACCCCTTCTTCCTCCCAAGAAATTCCCACTTTTATGCTTTGTTTTTGTTTGTTTGTTTTTGCTTTTTTGAGGTAGGGTCTCCCTCAGGGTGGCCTTGAACTCACAGCCATCCTACCTCTGCCTCCTGAGTGCTGGGATCAAAGGCGTGCACCACCAGGCACTGCAGCTTTTTCATTTTTATTTTTGTAATCATTGAATTTAGTGGGGTTGCTTGCATGAGCAGGTGTGGAAGGTTATTTACTGGAGCATGGGCAAATACCACTGGCTGAACCATTGAAGGAAGAGAGGATTTTGTCCCTCATGGGGGTTGGGTCTCATGACCCCTCTCTGATGGAATGTTGACGACCCATTCTTGTGCAGCTGGTCACAGCTGTAAATTCATGAGTACCAAGGCTGGGTTGTGTCTAGAAAACAGCAGGATTAATCCAGGTTTAATCTCAAAGCTGTTCATATAAACTAGGTACAAAAAGTGACACAAGCATCTGGTGTTTGTAGCAGCAAGAGGTCCTGGTGTGCCACACACATAGATACAATATGCACATGTGTATGTGAAAATATATAAATTAAGAAAATGTAGGGCTGGAGAGATGGCTCATTGGTTAAGGCACTTGCCTGCAAAACCTAATGACCTGGGTTTCTCAGTACCCATATAACTTAGATGCACAAAGTGGCACATGCATCTGGAGTTCGTCTGCAGTAGCTAGAGGCCCTGGCATGCCCTCTCTCTCTCTCTCTCTCTCTCTCTCTCTCTCTCTCTCTCTCTCTCTCTCTCTCTCTGTATCTTTCTGCTTGAAAATAAGTGAATAAGATATTTTTTTAAAAGAAGCTTCTTGACTAGTGCTGAGAGCAGCACTGATCTATGGATATAAACACAAATACTTAGAAGACAGTTTAGCATCATGTCCAAACAAAACAACATTAGTAGGTTCCCTCCAACATAGACTTTAAAAAAATTTTTTAATATAGGGTCTGGGGATTGGACTCAGGTACTGCAACTCAAGTGGCAAGGGCTTTATTCACTGAGTCATATATCTTAAAATATATTTGCTTATTTTAGGTGGGGGGAGAATAGACACCACAGGGTCTCCTGCCACTGCATATGAAATTGACATGTGCACCACTTTGTGCATCTGGCCTTACGTGGGTACTGGAGAATTAAACCTGGGCTTGCAGGCTTTGTAACAAAGCATCTTTAACCACTGATCCATCCCCCCAGCCCAGCCATAAGCTCCCCCCCCACCAAGGTAGGGTCTCACTAGCCTGGGCTGACCTGCAGTTCACTGTGTAGTCTCAGGATGGCCTTGAACTCATGTCAATCCTCTGCTTCTCGAATACTGGGTTATAGGCGTGTGCCACCATGCCCAGCCTTGCCTTGCCTTTTCTGCTTAACCATATATCCTAGAGTTCCCAATTCACAGCAGCATATAGAAATATGCCCCTTTGCTTTTTGTCACAGGGGCAAGTACTTCATTGTGTGCATGCACTGTAGCCGGTGCAACCATTACTGTACTGGTGGGCACTTGGGTTGTTTCCAGTTCTTTTTCATGACACATGGCCCTAGCATTTAAAAATAAACATTTTTTGTAACTACAGTCACATTCGCGGTGCTTGACTCGCCCATCTGTCTAATGTGCCCATCCACCTCAGACCCGGAATTCAATTTTTGTGCTTCTCAGCTTGTGCTAAGGCAAGTCATGATTCTTTCTTTAATTTCGCCATATTACAGGCAACAAGATTGACCTGGCTGAAAGGAGAGAGGTCTCCCAGCAGAGAGCTGAAGAATTCTCAGAAGCTCAGGACATGTATTATCTGGAGACCTCAGCCAAGGAATCAGATAATGTGGAGAAACTCTTCCTTGACTTAGCATGCCGACTCATCAGTGAAGCCAGACAGAACACACTGGTGAACAATGTATCCTCACCCTTACCCGGAGAAGGGAAAAGCATCAGCTATTTGACTTGTTGTAATTTCAACTAAAGGCTGAGGCACGGAGACGCTAAGGGAATCCAGTAGCTGCCCGGATGGGTCATGAGTTGCTAGGGATATCCGGCAACAACTTTGGCTCCTACTCTCGACCTTCTGACTCCTGTGGGCTCCTGAGCTTACAAAGCATGCAGGCCAAGGGCCTCAACCACAGGCCGGCATTAGCAGAACATATAATGGTTTCACCCTTTTGCAGTGTGGAGCAAGGAGAAAGTTGCACTAAGCACTCCATGACCTGCAGAGCATGTTGCTTTTGTTTTTAAAAAAGCAGGTAAAAGTGCATTCCTGAACACGGTCCAGGGGGAGTGTGCTGTAGGCATCCCTCCTGGGCACCAGTGGGTCCATGTGGGGCTGTTCTGTAGGGCTTCAGTAGTAATCTGGTGCCCCTGGTTTTCTTTTCTACCAGGTAAACCAAAACTGGAAAGGCCAAGTGCTATCTCTGTGGTACTTCTTGATGACCCCATGGAGATTTTGAAAAGTGTTATTGCTTTCATCTACAGGCACTTTCAAAACCTTTGGGTTGTAAAAATGAAATGAAAACTTTCCTCATTGACCAACAGTAACAATTATTGTTTTAATAATATACACAAGCTCCATGACTCCTTTTGGTGCTAATGACTCCGCTATTTCACAGACCAAATGTTTCAGTAGTGATGCCCTTAAATGTGTTATGTAGAAATAAAAACAGGGGATGTCCCATGAATCGGCCCTCTTTTTCAAGTCTCATTACTAGCTTTTCTAGGATGGGTTTGTTGGAAACGAGAATACTTTTTCTTTCATGTTCCCCCCTGAAATTTCTTCAATTTTTCTTCTATTAATCCATCTTTCATGCCCTTTAAATGCAAGTTTGGAAAATGGGGAAAATACACATGGGTGATGGCATTCTAATATAAAAGATTAGCTCTAAAACATTGCAAGTGGCACGAGAAAGCAGACCAGATATGACCAAAATACTGTGGATTAATGGACTGCAGAGCAGGGTTCCAAGCAGAGCACAGTCCTTGCTAACAGGTTACACTTTTTACTTTCTGGTACTATCTTTGGACAGACAGAGGCTTAGGATTTTGTAGATATTTTTAGTATGACAAGTGAGAATAACAACATGAAAAGTCTCACAAAGCACTTTTGTATCTTTAGTAACCTTAGAAAAGTTCTGCTTGTGGGAGCAGGCTGAACGTCATTTATCATCTCCATCTCCATCTCCCCTTATAGCTCTCCTTTCCTCCTTCCTCTTCTCTTCTTTGCCTCCCATCCTGGTATGCATGTGTTACTGCAAATCTCCAATTCAAATGGAGGTAGATATGCCTTTACTTAGCCAATTTTAAAACAGGACCCAAACTGGAAGACATGCTGCTGAATGTGTTCTCATCTCTCAGTGCCATATTTGATACCTTCCGATGTGTTCACTCTTACAAATGCAAATCAGGATGATAGTGTAACCTGCATGCTGTCAGGTGCTTCTCTGAGGGATGACTCATTGAAGAAGGGTATCATACGGGATCTCGCTGTGGCAGTTGATGGTGACAATCTTAGTTCTGACTCATTGCTGTTTAAGCCACTTAATTGTCAAGAGTTATGTACAGCAGGGTGCTGATAGAACATGTCTACCATTTCTCTAGCAGGTTCTAGAATGACCAATCTCTTACATGTGGGATTGTACATGTTGTTAATAGTGACTGAGACTGTAAGTTTTACTGTGTTTTTCTTGGTTCTGTGAGAAACAGAAAGGGTCCCCAGATGAACTGTCTTTCTTTTGAACTATGTCTCTACAGGAAAGAAAACATTCACTTTCATAAAAACTGAAATCATTTATAATTATTACCTTCCCCTTCCCAGCTTTCCCACTCAGCCAGGGACTTAAGATACCATAAAATAAATTGATCAAGGTGACAGAAAAACTTATCTTTTTATACTGTAAGAAAATGTCTCTAAATTTAGATTTATTACTTTTCTATATGGCAAAGTTCTAATCCCCCTCGCTTATGATGACTCAACTTTGTCTCACAGCAGCATGTTAAAAATAAAGTTGCTTTGTGAGCTTAAAGGGCTTTGTTAGATTGGGCTAATTTACTTCCAAAATTGCAGCTTTGGGGGCCACATTTATATGATGGAATTTTTACTCCCTGGGATTTAGCTCCCCCTCTCTGCTCTTGACCAAACTCCAAAGGAGATTAGAGAGCTCTGGTCTGGGTCCCCTTCTTCCTGGCACCCCAAGTCTTTGCATTTGCATAGCTCACAGTCGCCCAAGTTCAGACACATGAAGTGTGGCACCTGATTTCTCTTTTCCATAGTTCTGTGAATTTCAGATTAGGCCTTATGGACATTTGTCCAGTGATGTTTCTCAAATTTGAGAACATTCCCTGACAATATCGTAGGTGCAATAAACATTAGCTGAAAAATGATTTGTTGCCAAGGGAAGGCTTTTTGTTGCTGTAAAATAGGAATTAAAAATTGAATTAGAATTTGAGAAAGAATACTAACTAAATGAAGTCTTTTTAATCTAGGACATGCTAAACATTGCTTTGCCTAATAATTCTTAGTGTTACGGCAATATTTGCCCAGATCGGCCTTTAAAAGATAGATTCTTATTTCATGATGGATATAAAAGTTGGTTGATTATAATTCAGTTTGACTCAGCTTGACAAGTAAGACTACCAGAGCCCATGTTTTCTATTTGTTACAGGATTTTTTTTTTCTCCTTTTAATAAAATTATTAAGGACTTGGGAGATAGCTCAGTGGATAAAGAGTTGCTTGCTATGCAGCTCTGAGTACCTGAGTTCAGATCCCCAGACCCCACATGAGAGCTGGAAGCTGTGATGGTGGGCTTCTATAATCCTCGTGTTTATGGCAAGAGGGGAGGTGGACACAGGAAAATTTCCAGAACTTGCAGAAGGAACAGTTATTGAGAAACCCTGCCTCAGATGAGATGGAAGGTACAACCTACCAACCTGAAAGTTGTCATCTGACCTGCGTTTTGTGGCATGTGCGCACTCCCCCCCCCCCCCACAGCAACAAAAGAAAAAGATTGGCTTGAGGGTCCCAAACCTTTAAAAAATAAAATTACTAAATGTAAAAAAAAAATTTGTAGCTTTCAATGGAAACATATATTTAAGTTATGGAGTCAGGCTGAGGAAATCAGTGAATCCATAATTTGCTCATCTTGATCTTGTGACTTGTGTAGACTGCTTCCTCAAAGTACTTTGTGCTTTCCTTGGCCTATGCAAAGCTTTTTGTTCCTTTGTATTCTTTTATTAGATCTGTTGAATTATGTTAATTTTTGACTATATCAGACAAGTTTTCTTGTCTGTACATGACTTTAGTCATTTGGCTTTTCTTTTCCCCTGTACTGTAATCATTTTTATATTAGCCCCTCCCCCTGAGTAAGTGCAAAGACAATAAAAATGAAACTCAAATGAATTGATTTAAATAGTATGTCAGATTTTGATAAAGAGTTTGTTAAGAAAATAGAAAAAAACCACTGACCAAAACAGGATGTTTGGATTAGAATTATTCAAAGCAGGGCTGGAGATGGCTCAGTAATTGTAAAATTACTAAAATGATTCGTTAGACTTGATGGAGGGAAATGGCTTCAACAGAAGCCTAGATTCCTTCTCTTTCTTCTGTTCATGAATGAATGCCTTGGAATGACCCTGGCAACTCCTAGTCATGATTTGCATCATCTACCCTTTGGGTTAGTCCACACTTCCTCCATACTTAGCATTGACTTTCAGTTAGACTCACTCTGGAAAAAAAAAAAAGGTCAGTTGCAAATGATTTTGAACTGGCTGTCTGATTTAACTAAAACATCTTTGAAAAAATAAATGATGCTACAGAATGAGATGTCATTATAATTAGAAAACCTTTTCATAAATACCAATGGCCTTAAAGATAGAAACAACTTCTGTCTCATACTCCTAAGCATTCTGTATTTCATGGTCATAAATACTTAGGTATCACTTCCCCAATAGTCTCAGGAGGAGCTCCTAGGTTTTGCCATTTTTGGTTTTTTAGAATTGTTATTTTAATGGTAGCTGTGTACTTTCTTTCCTCAACCATGGCTCTTATTAAGTGTATTTTAAATCTCATCCTTCTGACAAAAATGTACTCCACATGAACACTCATTTGGGGCTGAAGGAAAGTTATGCTTTCTTCTTTTTGGGTTTTGTTCCTGTGGCATGAGTCTATCTGTGTTTTAAAGAAAGCTGCCTTCCCTGTACTCACTGGTAATGTCTTCCAAAATTTCCCATCAGAGCACTACTTAATATAGTCATGGTAGAAAGAGAAATGGTAGTTCGTATCCTTTCCTAAGTCCCATCAGATGTTATAATTGTCCCCCTTTTTGAGACAAAGTCTTATAACTTGTGGCTCAGGCTGGCCTAGAAATCACTATATAGTCCAGGATGGCCTTGAATTTATGGCAAAATTCCTGTCTCAGTCTCCTGAGTGCTGGGATTACAGATGTGAGCCACAGCTGGGTTGGTGAACACTTCTTTGAAATTAAGAACAAATTGAGTCATAACTAGCTCAGTAACATTTGCAGGATTTTCGTGGGACTTAGGAAGTGGGGCTTGCAATTGATAGGTTACATCAAGACGCGCTGCAAAGAGGTTGAAAGAGGCCCACTGAATTGAGTCTATAGAGCCAAGGATTAAGTTCCAGGGTGGGGAGAATTTTTTAAAAAGTCAGAGTTGCTACCTGCTTCACACAACAGTCTCTGCCGAACAAAGTGTCTATAAAGAGTGCAAAGACAGGGATGGAGAATTGGCTCAGTGATTAAAGTACTTGCCTGCAAAGCCTAACAACCTGGGTTCAATTCTCCTGTACCCATGCAAAGTCAGATGCACAAAGTGGCACATGCACCTGGAGTTTGCAGCAGCTGGAGGCCCTGGTGTACCGGTTCTCCTCTTTGTCTCTTATCTCTATCACTTTCTGCTTGCAAATAAATAAAAATATTTTTTAAAACCTGAAAAGACAATGCAGAGATGATCCAAGCAGTGGCTGAAGATTGCAGTACGTTGCATTATGTTAATTAAATACGTATTGGCCAACAGCTGATAACATGAAAAAATAAAATGAAATTAAAAAACAACAACAACTTTGTTCCTCTGCCACAATTGCATTCACCCTCCAGGGAAAGGTCAAGTCTGCTCTGTCATTATGCCCTAGCTGGGAATTACCTATTAGTCCATATTGAAATAAAGCTAGTTCTTGAGTTAAACATTGCAAAGGTATTATTTAGATGGGAGTTATGCGAAATCACGGAGACCACTCATCTCCCTTGGCTTAATGAGTAATGAATGGGTTCTCTTTGGGATTTGGAGAGGTCTTATGCACAGCAGAATCTTCCATTAAAGATCCTTGAGGCAGATCAGCCTGAAGTTTTACAACTCTGTGTGAGGAGGGCTGGGGAGCAGGACTATAAAGCAGCCCTCAGGTCTATTTTAGAAAGGTCTCAAATGATATTTAGTGAGTTTCCTTGATTCTGTTGAGAAAGTGACACAAGTCTTTAATGTGAGAATGAGAGAACTGTAAGTATTTTTGCTAATTACAGCCTATTAGCCAAATTATTTCACCTGCAGAATAACTTGTACTCTTGCTAGGCTGATGGGTGGCTCTTGATTGGTCTTTAGGAGAGGAATTCAGTGATCTTCACCCAGTATGGAGAGACACATACTTGAGTTTGGGCCAAACTCTCTGACTCCTGGATAAGAAGTAAGAACACAAAGGCAGCCATAGGTTGGTTGCCTTCTTGAGCTGTATTTTTTTTTCTTTCCTTTGATTTAAAGCAAAACTGTAGATGCTGTCTCTAGATCTGATGGAATTCTTGGAGGGTGTGGCTCTGACGCTTCAGACAGCCATGTAGGGAGATGTATTTTGGATGTCTGGAGCCCTCCAATGCACAGGTTAGCTGGGACTTTGGGCAAATCTTCAGTTTGCTCATCTATGAGACCGATCTGTTAGAAATATTCTGAAAAATTTTATATGAGTTGAAAGCACCTTGCTTAGCAAACAGTAGATATTCAGCTATTAAGTTTTCTGTCCTTTATGCTTCTAGTCCAAGCTTCTTGGGAGGCTGAGGTAGGATGGATTTCTTCATGACTAGCCAGGGCAACATAAGGATGCTCTCTCTGTCTCAAGAAAAAAAAATAGATTTGGGGTAGTTTGATACAAAGAAAAGAATTCCATTTCTGAAAGGGTTCCTTAGAAGGAAGTCAACCTATTTGGTTTGCTCTTGGATATTAGTCAGTCACCCCTTTGTTTCTTTACATACTTCTTGAAAGACTTTCTCTCCATGTCTCAATAGACAATTCCAGGGTTGTAAACTCCTTATCAGGAAACTATCTGAGAACTGAAATACCTCACCATGCAATTAAAACTTCTTCTTGATCTCATTCTCCACGGGAAGAAAAATGGGTTGATCATTATCTTTAAGGAGCCACATTTGCCATTTGTTATTGCCCTTTGTCTCATTTTTGAAAAATAAATCATGAAAAAAAGCATGTTAACCTGATAACTGCTATTCCCTTGGTAAATGTCAGGTTAGTTGTTTATTACCTCCCAGTTTCTTATTGGTCTCAGATATTGATCATCTTATTGCCAATTAACTTTCCTCCTGTGCTTCCCCTGTAGTTTTCAGAGTATGCTTTTGAAGAATAATTCTGGTGTGTGGCTCCTGTTTCCATCTGTAGGTCAAAATGGAATAATTTTTCCAGTTGTCTGATTTGCTTTTACAACTTTATTTTATTTGTGACATATTTGATGAATGTAATTATCATTACCCAAAAAGTTGTTTTTCTTTTCTATGTGTGCACTACACTTTGAAATAAAAATGGGGTACTAAATTTATATACAGAATAAGAAAAAAAGAATCTGTTCAGTAATAATAATTTACCAGTTGGCTGAATGGTGCACAGCTTTTAAGATTACACAGTTATTCCTGGATTAAATAACGGCAGTAAACTTGATAAGCTCTCGGAAAAACAGCTGCTCAGCATATTGCTTTCTGGAATGTAATCATTAGGAATCAATATTCTCTAGTTCTATACAAATTGAGAATGCTAATAGAATTTTCTTGTAGACTATTTGACAATGAATATCATTTGATTTACTAGAAAAGACACTTTAAATTACTTTATCCTTTTAATGCTTGTTGGGATGTTTATGTCCCTCTTGCCAACATTTCAAATGACTGGAATGCTGGCTTCTGATTTCTACTCGCTGAAGTATCCTGTAGCCATTCGGGTCGTGGGAGCTCCTTTGACGGCGCAGAGAGGAGCCGCACAACTCATTTAACTAGCGCATGAGTCAAATCCCCATTTTCAGAAAAGGAAAAACGCTGCCCCAAATTTCAATTAATCGAGAATTAAGTAAAGAGTTTTGATAATCCAAAGGGGGAAAAGTGTGCCCTATGTATATTATTGCACACAATTTAATGCATGACCTTTAGTATAGGGATGAGATAAAATGCAAAATATGAATTTTGGAGATCTTAGCAGCTAGTTAAAATATGTAGAGAAGCTGCTCTATGAAGACTTAGAAAATTCTTTATTTTCCTCCTTTCCCTATCTGTCCATTAACAAATGGATAATTTACATACATGGTTTTAACAAACAGATCATTGAGTTTTATGAACTCAATTCTTAATATTTGGCTGCTGATTTTACGCATAGGATCTCAGTAAAATTCATATATAACCATATAAAGCCAAATCCACTTCAATGTAGGCATAGTATTTGATTTTAGATGTCAATGTGCAAATACCAACAGTACAATGTATGTTTTATATCCATATATTTGCTTCATTTTACAAAAGCCTATTGGAAACATAAGTCACTGATAACCTGAGGGAAATTAGCTAAAAACATGCTTCAAAAAGATGATGTGTGAAAAACTCAGTCAGCATTTAAAAGAGAGACAAAGAGAACAGGAACCCAAACAAATATTTTTAAATGAAATTATATTTTTCTTTTTAACATTAAAATATAATTATTGCACATGTAACTCACTTTTTAAAAGTGCAAAATTCAATGTTGAGTATGTTCATTAGATGGTACCATGTCATTATTACATAACTTCAGAACATGTCATCATTCTCAAGACAGCCTGTAATCCATATGCATCCAAAACCTTTCTCTTCCTAGCAACTGGCAACAGCTTTCTGTCTCTCTGAATTTGCCTTGCTTGGACAGTTCATATAAATATAACCCTAGAATGTGTGGCCTCTGTGTCTGACTTCTCTCACTTAGGCTTTTCAAGACTTATATATGTTATAGCATGCATCAGATATTCTTTTCACAGCCAAGTAATATTCCATTGTATGTATATACCACACTTATGCATTCATCATTTAGGTTGTTTCCAAGTAATGCTGCTATGAACATTTGTGTAAACTTTTGTGTGGACAACACATGTTTTTCATATCTCAAAAACAATTACATTCACAAATCTTTTGCATTTATTTAAGTAGAACCTCGTAAAGTCTGATTTGGAGAATGAAGCTTATGAGATATTACTTAAATTGCTCAACTAGACCTCTAAACAATGACTAACTCTCCAGGATATCCATAACGATTTTTCTATGAGGCTGTGACTTGGATATGCTGTCTTCATGCAGACTGTTTTAGTTTTTTGTAGAAGTTACTCTGTCATCCCAGAGAATTTCTGAAGAACTCTGTGTTCCTTTAAAGACAGCTACAAATCATGCTGGGGAGGAGTATTCATTTAATCTTTTAGGGTTCAATGAAGGAACATTTTAAAGGTATTTCTTTCATAAATTAATTATCTCTTAATGTTTGGGTGTTCCTTCTTGAAAAAAAAAAGGTTGTCAAATTGCCAAACCTCCTGACTCTCTATTGCAGCTTAAGTTTTCATTATTAAGAGATAACTCGTACTGAGGGTAGAGGTGAAAAGAATGTATTTTGTGTGCAAAGAATGAATGTATTTAACAAAAACTTTATTTGTAACAATTTTTTAAAAGCTGAATGGAAATTGCTTTCCCATGTACTTGTATATAAATAAACATTTCCTGTTGCTCACAGTTGGAGAATCAGATGCCATTCAATATGTCAAAAGCAAATAAGCCTCAGTATACTGATGTCTTTTAGCATAAGGTGGAATGTGTCCTACATGTGGGGATCTAGACACCTGTGCTTGTGCTTGAATGTTAATTCTCCAACTGGCAAACTTTGGCAAGTCACTCAACATCTCATTTGATTTTTCTCCTCTGTGAAATAAGAGGCTGGATTAGATAATCTTTAAGGCTTCCTTGAGTTATAGCACAAAACAAGACTACTCTGGTGAAGTCAAGATGTGAAAATTATGTTAGTTATTTATAGTGGTGAGAAAGATGCTGTATTCTATGACAGATTAGAAGTATTACACTGGTAGCCAAGAGTATATAAACTGCAGTCCTATTCTCAGTGTTACATTAGGGAAGTTGTTTTATTTCAGGCCTTAATTTTACCAACCTCTAAATATAGGCATTATCTTTTTTTTAAAATTGCAAACTTTTAGTTAGAAAATAGAAGTCTATTATTTCATTTGAGTATTTCCAAAGAATCGAGCCCATCCTGGGCTGTCCATATGGTGCCTATTTAGAAGCACTAAAATGTTTATCATATCTGGAAGAAACTTCTTTACAGGGCGAAGTCCTGAGGCCTTTGTGCCCTTTCTAACCAGTAACTATGATATTGATTCAGAAGTCATCTGAGGGGAGCAAGAAGTGAACCTCCCTTAACTCATACCCAGATGAAACAACTTCTGCAGAAAGGCTGGTCCTCCCCAGTAACCTCTTAGCATCCTGTGCCAGTACAGGAAAGGCATCAGGTCAGCTTTCATGAGGCACATCAAAAGTCTTTCTTGGGCTGGAGAGATGGCTCAGCAGTTAAGGCACTTGCCTCCAGTGCCTAAGGCCCTGGGTTCAATTCCCCAATACCCATATATGCCAGGCCCACAACATGGTGGCCCTGATTCTCTCTCTCTCTCTCTCTCTCTCTCTCTCTCTCTCTCTCTCTCTCTCTCTCTCTCTGCTTGGAAATGAATAAATAAAATATTTTTTTAAAAAAGTTTCTTTACCCTGATTGAAGGGGGAGGTTTCCAGAGGCTGACTTCTGTAGCAAAACTCAGCGAGGATCTCGCAATTAGAGTTAGTCACCAAGGAACATGAAGTGTAGACATCGTACTTCTTCATAGGTGTTTGATTCTTCATAATCAGAGAAACTGTCCTATCAAGTATTCCAGACTGGGCAGCTACTACAGCAGCAGTCTTTGACTTGGGAAGATTGGTACAGTCCTTGATCCCAAACACATTTGGGTATTTCATCCAGCCAGCAGCATCAACCACAGGACTCGTCTTGAGTATATCCAGTGAGTTCATGGGTGGTGTGACATGAAGCATTTCAAATGAAATCACTCAGGTATTTCCGTGTATGCCCATGTTCTCAAAAACAGCCTCCTGTTTATCAGCTCAGACTTTGATGAGGTTTTGCTTGTAGTTAACAGTGAGGTTCTTCTCTCAGATCATCTCTTGTAGGGCATCTGCATACTTCTTAACCCTAAAAAATGCTCCAAGGGAAGTGTTGAAAATAATATTGGCCTTGGATCTCTTTCCAGTCTTCCTGAAGTAGGCTTCCAATAGATACATAATCTTCTGTGGGGCTTTTGTACACCTCACTGGAGTGCTTGGCAAGGTAAGAATGGCATTTCCCTCCAGAGCTTTTCATCTCTTCTTTACAGTCTTAACTGAATAATTGGAGCCCATTTTGGAATAAGCAACTCCTCCAGGTAGTCCTTTAATCTGATAGTCCAGCTGGATTCCAAAATATTTGTAGGAGATCTCCTTGCCATTGTCGATATGGATTCCATTCTTGTCTGGGTTCAGTTCCACCATTCAAGCTTGGATCCACTGTACACCAGATGGAATCACACTTGCTATTGGATGACCAGACAAGGATAACTGTTTGGTACCTGCACCCACTAGTGTCCAGATTGGATGGTAGAAGTGTCTCTCACTGGGTTCAACAATGGACACATTCTCTGCTCTGACCTTATTCTTCATCTGGGAGGCCATGGTAATCCCCAAACTGCCCCCACCCAGAACCAGCACCTCATAGTGGTTCTTGGCTGATTCTGGTTGGATGTTTGTCTTAGCAAAGAAAAAGTATCCACAACATATGCCATCTGTAAAAAGTAGATTCTCTAAGAGTTAGAGGACTATAGATCATAGGAGATAAATACAGACATTTAGAAGACTTTTGGATGGGCATAATCTCTCCTTATAACCAAGAACAGTGGGAACTTCCCTCTATGTCTCTGACTTTCCAAGCCATTGGCTTCTGATTTGGTTCTCCATACCAGGTATGTATTCCCTTCTATTGAGTGGGCCTCATATCCAGTCAAAGAGCAGTTGATTACCCCATTGCTTGTGTGCCACTATTGCACTGCTGTGTACATCTTAGGCAACAAGTTTCTGAACATAAAAAACCCCAAACTGCCAATAAAAATGGGCTAATGAGGGCTGGAGAGATAGCTCAGTGGTTAAGGTGCTTGCTTGCAAGGCCTGATGGCCTGGGTTTGATTTCCCAGTACCCATGTAAATCCAGATGCACAAAGTGGTGTGTACATTTGGATTTCATTTTCAGTAGCATGAGGCCCTGTTGTTCCCCCATCTCTTTCCTTGCAATAAATAAATATTAAATGAATAATTTTTTAAAAAATGGGCTAATGAAATGAATACAGTTCTCAAAAGAAGAAACACAAGTGACAAGTATTTTAAGAAGTGTCTAGGGCTGGAGAGATGGTTCAGCGGTTAAGGCACTTGCCTCCAGTGCCTAAGGCCCCTGGTTCAATTCCCCAGGACCCACATAAGCCAGAACTACAAGGTGGTGGCCCTGGTGCTCTCTCTCTCTCTCTCTCTCTCTCTCTCTCTCTCTCTCTCTCTCTCTGTATCTCTCTGCTTGAAAATGAATAAATAAAATATTAAAAAAAGAATTGTCTAACATCCTTATCCATCAAGAAAATGCAAATCAAAACTACTTTGAGATTCCAGCTTATCCCATTCAGAATGTCTGCCATTAGGAGACTGTAACTAATGCTGGTGAGGATGTGGGGAAAGAGGAACCCTTATTCACTGCTGAAGGAAGTGTAAACTAATCCAACATTATGGAAATCAATATGGAGTCCTTGCAGGGACTCTGACTCTGCCACACATCGATTGACATCATCAACTCTCAGACGCTGTGTCCCAAGACTATGACCTCCTCAATCTTGCAAATTTAATGTTTCCAAAACTAGTAGTAAGTGAGTGATACTGGCAGGTTCAACCGTTATCTCAAGGTGCAGCCTAGCTCTCTTCAAACACATTCATGGTTACTTCTGTCTGTTTATGCAGTTGTTTTTGAGCAGAGAATCCCCTCAGTATCATTCTTAGTTCATATTCCCTTCTTGAAAATGGGTTGGCATTCTCATGAGTTAGAGCCTTCAATAGGTAGGATCCTTCCAGCAGGGCACTTTGTCTTTTATTTCAGTGTAATATAAATTTCCCTTTAATAATATTGGCCTCTTTAATCAATTAGAGTTGCTTTCTCAGCACCTGCCTGAATGTTCTCTCCTGCCTTAGATTTCCTCTGTCAGATGAATTAGTCCATTATGTTTAAATTCAGCCTCACTCATGTTCTCAGGGCACGGGAATATGCAGACTGGTTCTTTTCCAGCCTATAACATAAAACCACCTCTAGTCCAGTTCCTAATAGAACCCATGCTGTCTTCTTAAGCCCTGTAAATTGGGCCTCCATGGAATGCTTTTTCTTGGAATGTTTGGCCTTTCAAACTATCACCAGAATGACCCATTCAGCTCTGCTTATAGCATTCTAGAGCTTTTCTAGCCAAGAGTTTCAAACTTTTCCACCTACAAATCAGTTCCAAAGGCCTATGAACCAGTCAGGTTTATCACAGAAATGGCCTTACTTCTCAGTACTAATTTTCTGTACTACTTTTCCTTGTACTGTGGTCAAATGCCTGACCAGAAGAAACTTAAGGAAGAATTTGTGTTGGTTTACTACTCAGTGTTACAATCTATTGTGGCAGGGAAGGCATGGCAGCAGGACCTTGAGGCAGCTGATCACATTCAGTCCACAGTGAGGAAGTAGAAATTGATGAGTACTGCTCAGCTCACTTTCTCCTTTTTATTCTGGCCAGGACCCCAGCCCATGGAATGGTGCTTCCATCTGTTAGAGTGAGTCTTCTCACATCAATTAAACTAATCTAGAAAATCCCTCATAGACATCCCCAGAGATTTGTTTCCATGGTGATTCTAAATCCTGTCAAGTTGATAACCAGAGGTTAACCACCACAGAGACCAGGAGAGGGGGATACAGTCGATCAGGAACAAGCAGAGGGCTATAAGGCAAATGTAACCTCAAAACAGAAAGGAGGGCTGTGGGGGTGTGTGTGAAGGGCAGAAGGGGCATGGGGGAAAATAGAGTCAACAAAAACAAATTGTTTGTAAACAGTGTCATATTCAAATCTAATACTATAAATTCTAACTCAGAAAAATTTTTAAAAGGAGCTGAGGTGAGCTCTCAGAGCAGCTGAGAAAGACATATCACTAATCAGCCCAGAATTTCAGGTACACCTGTAACAGATACAGGAAGTTCACAAAAAACCAGGCAGGACCAAATAAGAACCTCTCCTAGACACATTATAATAGAAAGCAAAGAGAGAGTGCTAAAAGCAGCAAGAGAGAAACAATCACATATTTTAGCAACCCCAAAGCCAGGCCTGGTGGCACACACCTTTAATCCCAGCACTCAGGAGGCAGAGGTAGGAGGATCACCATGAGTTCAAGGCCGGTGAATTCCAGGTCAGCCTGGGTTAGAGTGAGACCCTACCTTGAAAAACAAAAACAAAACAAACAAACAAACAAAAAAAAACAACAAAAAAGCAACCCATCAGAGTTACCTCATATTTTTCAATGGAAACCATGAAAACCAGAAGGGCTCAGAATGGACTACTTCAAAGTCTAAAAAACTATGGCTTCCAACCCCAACTACCGTACCCAGCAAAAGTATCCCTCATAATAAATGGAGAAAGGAAAAGATTCTACAATAAAAGCCAGCTTTATGATTATATGAAAACAAAGCCAAATCTACAGACAATATTCCAGGAATATTCCACACAGAAGAGTACAAGGCATCCATCCCCATAAACCCTTCACCATGGTAGGGATTAAAGCAAATCTGAGTTATAACTTTGAATATTAATGGGGAAGTATTATGTTGATTTTGTCATTTATCTTTTGTATTCTTTCTTGTGTTTAGCTAAATCTATTTAAGCTTTCTTTTTTTTTTAATTTATTGTCCATAATGAGTTACAACATTTAGTGGGCAAACAATGAGTTGTTATCCCCAATTCCCCACTGCCCTCCCCTCCCCCCTCCATGGATAACCTCCTCCATGGGTCGTCTGGATCAGTCCTTGTATTTAAGCTTTCCACTACAATTTTTAATATTATTTATTTGTTTATTTGTAAGGGGGAGATAAAGAGGCAGAGAGAGAAGAGAAAGAGAGAGAGAAAGAGAGGAGAGAGAGAGAGAGAGAGAGAGAGAGAGAGAGAGAGAGAGAATGGGCGCACTTGGGCCTCTTGCTGTTGCAAATTAACTCCAGATGCATATGCCACTTTGTGCATCTGGCTTTATGTGGGTATTGGTACTGGGGAACTGAACCCATGTCATTAGGCTCTGCAGGAAAGTGCCTTAGCTGCTGGGCCATCTCTCTAGCCCTTTCCACTGTATTTTTATTTGATTCATTGAGATTTTGGGTTTCAACATATCTATTTGGCTTTATTATCATTTTCTGTGTTGCTTTTTCACTGATATTGCTGATTTTCTCACCCATTTTTTTCCATGGTAGGGTCTTGCTCTAGCCCAGGCTGACCTGGAATTCAGTATGTAGTCTCTGGGTGGCCTTGAACTCATGTCGATTCTTCTACCTTTGCCTCCCGAGTGCTGCGATTAAAGGCATGTGCCACTACACCTGGTTTCTCACCCATTTTGATGATTTTTTACTCTGTGTTGCTAATTTTACTCTCTAGGGTCTGGATTAAATCCATCTGCTTGAATGTATCTTCTTTCAGGTTATTAAATATTTTACTAGAAACATTTTTATGGCTTTCTCATATTTTATTTATCCATCCATCAGTTTATGTGCCTTTGGATCATTTTTTCACTTTCTTGTGATCATGATTTAATGTTATAAACATTTATAACAGAAACATTTTTGATGTCATCTGGTATATGACTTCAGTGCCTTTGAGTTTGGTAGTTGATAGTTATGATCTTTTGGAAGATTCATGCTGCCTTGACGTTTCTATGTTGCGTTTTGGACTTATGTGAGTGTAGATATTTCTTCTAGATTTTGGGGAGGATTTCCTTATTGAACAGCCTCTTTTTGAAGGCTCAATCCCCAGTATCACTCAGTGAGGGAGAAACAAGCTGCTTTAGTAGCAACAATATCAAAGCAGAGCTCCAGAACCCAAGATAAAGAAATATGCTTAACATCAATTACAGCCCACCAGTATACCACCAATGGTCTGAGAAATTTAATATTCTTTTTTCAAAAATGGTTTTATTTACTTGCAAATACACACAAGAGAGAGACAGAGAGAGAAAGAGAGACAGAGACAGAGAAAAATAGAGAGACAGAGAGAAAGAGAGACAGAGCAGAGAGAAAGAGAAAGAGAGACAGATATATATATATATATATATATATATATATATATATATATATATATATATATAGAGAGAGAGAGAGAGAGAGAGAGAGAGAGAGAGAGTACATGGGTGCTCCAGGGCATCTTGCCACTGCAAATGAACTCCTGATGCATATACTACTCGGCTACATCTGTCTTTATGTGGGTACTGGGGAATCAAACCCAGGCCATCAGACTTTGCAAGCAAGCACCTTTAACTACTGAGCCATCTCCACAGCCCTCCTTTTTTTTTTTTTTTTTTGAGGCAGGATTTCACTCAATCTCAGGCTGGCCTTGAACTCACAGTGCTCGTCCTACCTTAGCCTTCCAAGTGCTGGGATTAGAGTATGAACTACTACATGCTGTGTTCATAGAACTTTAAAAATATTTTATTTATTATTTACTTGCAGAGAGAGATAGAGATAGAGAGAGATAGAGAGAGAGAGAGAATATGAGAATGGGCATGTGTCAGGGCCTTCTGCCACTACACATGAATTTCTGACACACATGTACCATCCTGTGCATCTGGCTTTACATGAGCTCTGGGAAATCAAACCCAGGTCATCAGGCTTTACAAACAAATACCTTTAACTGCTGAGCCATCTCTCCAACCCCTCCTAGCACTTTTAAATAATTGTAAATAAATGGTATGAGGAAAGGAGACAGAGAAAGGAAAGAAAAAATAAGTAAAGTTAGAGAGATGAAAGGAGAAAGAAGATAAGTAGTGGAGAAGAGTTTCATGGAAGGGGGAGAGAAAAGAACAAGAGATTAGAAAAAAGAAAAAAAAATCCAAAGACTTCTCTATGTAAGAAGGCGAACAACAAATAAAAACAAAAGTTAAAGAAAATCAACAGAGTCAAAATACTAAATGGTGGGGAGGGAGGGGGAAAGCAGGAAACATGGGGAGAAAAAAAAGTCAAAATAAATTAAGAATAAACATTGCTTAAGAATGGGGAAAACACAAAAATAAAATTACATAAATGTGGCTGGCGTGTTTACTCTAATCCCTGCATTTAAAAGGCTGAGGTAGCCGGGGTTGTGGTGCACGCCTTTATTCCCAGAACTCAGGAGGCAGAGGTAGGAGGATTGCCGTGAGTTCAAGGCCACCCTGAGACTATATAGTGAATTCCAGGTCAGCCTGGACTAGAGTGAGACCCTACCTCAAGAAACAAACAAACAAACAAACAAAAAAGGCTGAGGTAGAAGAATTGCCATGAGTTTGAGGCCACCTTGAGACTACATAGTGAATTCCTGGCCAGCCTGGGCTAGAGTGAGACCCTACCTCAAAAAACAAACAAAAAGTGAATATATGAAAAAGAATAACAAAAAATATTTTAAAAGCTGACAAAAATTCTGCTAAATATTAGAAAAAGGGAATGTCACAGAAGAGGAAAAATCTGATGAGGTGTTGAAGCAGTTCCTTGAAAACTGACCTGTAGTTATATGTAAAAACGGGACAGGAAGGGTTAGTTGAATTTGTGAACTCCTCCTGTCTTGCTTATATTGGAGAAATGTATGATGTCCACCAGAGCCAACTTCACCTCTTTCCTTCTTTGTGGACCAGCGGCCTCTGCTGGCCACACTTAGTTTTGCATGCTATGGGCTGGGCAGATTTCTCTTCCTGAGACTCCTAAGATTATAACACCCTCCACCCCCAGGCTGGCTACTTTAGCTGAAGGGTGTCTTACAGGTACATTAGGAGTATGGAAAGCAACCATAGACTGAGATCTCGACAAGTCTCCTGAGTGTCAGTCGTCCGGCTGGAGGGATACCAGTGTGGGTATCATGTACACCCATTACAGCAGTGAATGACACATAGATGGCTCCAGAACTTCATCCATCCACTGACCTTGGGATAAGTTGATGAGATCTGTTCCTGGCAGCCAAGAACACTTATCTTCCCTTATGCGCTTTCAAGCTTGATCAACAGTCAACAGGGTCTGGCCCTCTTGCTCCCATTTAACCTGTATGCTTCCCTGATCTCAGATAGATTCTCAAGATGGTCCCGTCCTATGGTGTGACAAAATGGGAGCTCTCTCCTGCTGACTCACTCGCTGGAGTCATTGCTGTCTATCCAACACTGCCTCTGGATGTGAGGCCCGTGAGATTGTCTTGAGGGTAGGATTACTCAAGTTGCTGTCTGTCTTCCTGTATCTTCTTAGTCACCCCCATTCCCTTTTTGCCAGGGAACTGCTTGGCTGAGCAGGTGTTGGGTTTGCTTGGACAAAGATGCATGGTGGCACGTTCTGTTCTTTTCTAGCATCTTCCTACATTCCTGAAGCTTATTAGCACTTGAGAGGCAGAGGTAGGAGGATCACTGTGAGTTTGAGGCCAGCCTGACACTACATAGGGAATTCCGGGTCAGCTTGGGCTAGAGTGAGACCCTAGTTCAAAAAACAAAACAAAACAAAACAAATAATCTTATTCTTTTTTTCCGGCTCTCACAGAAGCAGCCTCTTATCTGCTTACTTACTGGAACTCTCCAAATGTGTTACTGTGTAACCCAGACAGACCCCTTTGATAGCCTTGCCTTTCCCTCATCCCTTCGATTGCCTTATCACTTTACAAACCTCACTGACATGCTGGTTGGTGGCCAGCATTCAGATCCACCAGGCCTCTTCTACCTCAAAAAGATCAAACCACTTTAAGGACCTCAGCAAAGGCACTGAAGCCCCCTGCATCATTGCTAAACTAACTTCAGTGAACACAGTCCTCTCTGGTCTGACGAACCTAGCACCAAATACCACCTTTCATATATATGTTTAGTGCCCTCAAAAATGCCTGTCCTATTGTCTTCCAGACAGTGTCACTGAGACCTATCCCATCTGCCACTTGCCCCACAGCCTCCAAAACCAGTTGTTAGGGGCTCTTATTTGCTAGTCTAAATCTTTCCCAATTCAAGCATTTGGATGTAGAGCATTCCTGCATTACCGTATTTGGCTACTGGGCCATTCTCCCACCTGTGGGCTGAACCACAGGTTTCCTTTTCTTCTGTATTAAAAAGTCAGATCTAGTGCATCTTTTTATCACTTCTACCTCACAGTTCACTTCTTCCCACAAGCTGTAGTTTTTAGAGTCCAGAAAGGGTTCTTGAGCATACATTTGTACTTTCTCCCCTTATGCCTTGCCAGCTCTAAAACCCTACACGCCAAGAGCTCCATCTCACCCTCCTTTATTTCCACCTTTCCTGTCAATAGAAGAGCTAGTATGTTTCTTGTAATGTGGTACTCTGCTAATGAGGCATGGAGGAAGTAAGGTTTTGCTGAGTCTGGCAGGCTTCTGGGACAGTCTCCTTTTGAAGGAAGTTGAGGCAAATTCCGGGGGGCCCCTGTAAATCTTAGCAATCCTGAAAACTCCAAAGCCCCTAGGCAGGCCACAAGATAAGATAAGCAGATCAAAGCCTAACTTAGCCTAACTGCAAATAACAAACAAGAAGGTTTTATTTCCTCTGCTAACCATTCTCTCACAGACCCAGCCTGGCTGCATATCCGAGAGCTAAGCTTTAATATGCATCCGGATAAGAGCATGCTCATGCCTTTGTTCCTAACACACCTGCGCCCCCAGGAGGCAGGGGGGATGGCTGAAGGCCCTAAATCCTATTTACAAGTGCTAATGGGTTTTGCTCCTGCTGCCTGAGTTTTCGTGGCTGTGTTCCTGTTTGCTGAGCCCCCTTTGTGTAGGAGATAGGGTGGTGCAGCGCATCCCTAGATTGGATATAAGGTTGGATGTGAAAATAAAGTTTTGAGATCTGCCCACTGCCGCGTTCTCCCGAGGGTCCCATCTCTCGTTTGGCTCACGGCTATTCCAAGCCGCTGCTCACCCAGCTCCTGTGGGTGAACGGGGAGTTGATGCGCGCTGCAACCCCCTAAGTAACCCACGGACCCAGATTGTAATTCCTCCCTTATGTGGACAAGTTTTTTCTGGGCAGACAGATTAGCCTCAGCATGTCATTGCCACAGCCAAGGCTATGTGCTGCTGCTACAGCCTGTGTATGACTCCGTCCTGTACTTTTAGGAGTTGCAATATACTCCTAAATATACTCCCATACTTGTACGGACTCCACTCATCAGGATAGTATGCTGTTCCATACCATAGAGAATGGCCACCCTGGGACTCGCCTAATGACACTCCATCATCAGATCAATCTGTTGCTCATCACCAAAATGAGCCACATAACCACTGCTCTCAAGCTTCTATCTGGTCTGTCATTGTCCGCTCAGGTGCCAATTGTGCTGTAGCTTTTTTCCTGGGGAGACATGAACAAATACACATTTATCTCAGAGACAAAAGAAGTAATTTCACCTGTTTGGAGAACCCACAAGTTTATGGGGGTTATCTGGAGGAGCATGAGTGAGGGTTAGCACTAAAACTGACCAGGGATTTGTAAAGATCTCACAGGTGCAGCTCAGGTCTGGAAATTGTTCATTTTGGCTATTACCACTCCAGCTGCCTCCTGTTACAGATCATACCAGATTATTTTACTTACATTAGACTCCAGCTTCCTATACTGTGGGTTGTGATCTTTTATCGGGTCATGTAACTTGAAGTTACAAAACAAATTGGCATCAGTGAGGTTTCTGGATAGTTGACCAAAGCCAAATGCGTAAATTCAAGATGCTTTTGTAAGCCCTCACTGTCCATGCTTCCTCACGAGCTTCCCCACAGCCTTGGTTTGGTATGTGTTCTTTGCACTGTATGCCATCTGTTCGATGCCAACAGGTATCACCTGAAATACCTTGGCTCAGAGACTGCACATTATGAACCAGTGTTTTGACTGTACACACCAAAATTTGTTTTAGAAACATGTGGTTAAATCACAGAAAACAAAAGATACTTAATAATTTTCTACCATAGTTCCTCAGCTTGGGATCAGGATTGACTTCAACAACTTCTGAAATGCTCCTAAACCTCACATTTCATAGCACATTATTTTATGCAACTTAGTGTTACCATTAGTGATTACGGGATCAAAACATGAAACTCTGAGAAATGTTGAAGATATCCTATGTCTTACAGTGTCAAATGATCAGTCCAGATTTAATCCATGTAAAAATAAACAAGCACATTGTATCACTATATTTCTGTACTGTATTGAAACTGTTTCTCTTCTCCAGCAGTCTAAAATATTTTGAGATCCGTGCCTTCTAGCCTATGGCATAACTTCAATAAGCAGTTGGCCTACTACCTAGAAGTTATTTTATGATCTCAGCTAAACAAGAGGGTTTGGGAAATGGCTCAGCAGTGTCAGTGTTTGCTTGTAAAGTCTGCTGGCTTGAGTTCAATTCCCCAGCACCCACTTAAGACACTTGTGGGCCTGTCTCAAAAAAGTGGAGTGTAGACAACTCCTCTGACCTCCACTCATGTACCCACACATACACAAATAAAAATAAAACAAACCAAGAAAGCTGTTTTGGTTTGGAAGACTTTATTTCTGGATCTACATATGATTTTTACAGTTTTTAAATGGAAAATCAACATTTTACTATAGTCAATAGAAGATAAAGTGCTCAGTTATCTAAAACTGGAAAAAAACTTTGGGGAAACACTGGCTTTACATTTTGAAACACCAATGGCATCGAGTACCATCCCTTCTTTTACATCTCAAGTGTTCACAATGTGATGTGCTTTCTGTACCACTGGAGGCAAAACTTTCACAGACTAACCTTTATCTCCATTTTCAGGAATGGGACCTGAGGTGACCCAGCACTTTCAGACACTTGAAAGTGGGCAGTGCTCTGAAAACGGAGTGCAAAATTTGACTTCTGAAACAATCTAGTCCAAAACCAGCTTTCCTTTTCCAACCCGATGTCATTAGCTTTCTGTTTTTTAACTGTTGCTGTAAACATTTTCTCTATCTTAATTAGACACGTCAGTTTTATGCTTGACTTGTATCAGTTTCTTTCTTGGTAACTCTTTTTGGTCTGGGGCATGATGGGCAATAAGGCATTTCCTTAAATCCTTGATTCTGAGCTCATCCATATCTGCGATAAATACCTTCTGGGTGGTCGAAGGGACGTACTCATTACCATCAGTTTCAGGGCACTCAGCAGTAGGGCAGTGGTTAAAAACACCTAGTTGTGCAGTACTAGATGTAATGGGATTTCTGGATAGGTGTGTTTACAATCTTTGGGCAGGATGGGGTGGCTTGTTTGTCATTTCCAGGATAAACTTTTTTTTTCAAGGTAGGGTCTCATTCCAGGCTGATCTGGAATTCACTATATAGTCTTAGGGTGGCCTTGAACTCATAGTGATCCTCCTACCTCTGCCTCCTGAGTGCGCCACCATGACTGGCTAAACTTTTTTTTTTTTATAGTTAGCATCGAGATCTGAAAAAAAGGATGGTGATTTTCTCAAAGCCCCACTTAGCCTAAAAATTCTTCGGTGGGAACCTGCAACTGGAGTTGATTGTGAACATGGAACAAAGTCTTGGCTGTCTTCAAGATCACATTCCGAGTCTGAGTGAGCATGCGGAAGAGAATATGGTCTTAGGTACCTTGAGGCTAATACATTTTGCAAAGGTAGTTTTTGTGAAGGCTGGCTGTAGTTTTCACCTATAGGGTGGTTTTCTGGCTTAGACACATCCCAAGGTAATCCAATATCCTGTGAGGTTGTGGTAGTTTCTGTTCTGTCTGTATCATTAGCGATATCATCAAAGAGATCAGCAGAAGCATTGTAGCTACCTTCATGACCAGAATAACTCTGTGTAAAGTTATTATTATCGCATCCATAAGATATTTCTTTCAGTGTATTTGTCCTTCTCGGACTACAGCAAAAATTCTCTAAAGGATATGTAAGTTTCCTACAAATGGGAAAACTGTCATCCTGGCCCTTTGGCCACCTATAGTACTGTTTATTTTCTGATTTGCAAAGAAAAGAAACACTGCTGTACTTGTTGGAACACAAAGTTGTCCATTCTTTATTCATTTCTGAAAGTGACTTTTCTTCACATGCTTTAAGGTATTTGCTACTGAGACAAGAATGATCACTCTCTGAGGTACTGGGCCTTAGAGAAATTTCATTCCTATGTGGTAGGATCTTGGTAGCGCTCTTAATGGTCACTGTTGTTTCCATAGTTTTTGAAGATGTAAACAGAGCTGACAGGTAAGTGTTTGGTAGAAAATATTCTGAAATATCTCTTCCATTACTGCTTCTAGAGATGGTCTCGGCTGTGTTATCTCGTGGCTCCTTTTCATCACCCGGACTTGAATTTGACTCACAATTGGAAGATAAGTTATCTTTGCTAGCGTTTTCTTTGCCCATTGCTTGTGATGATCTGAAACATATAGCTGGCATGTTCTGGGTTCCAGTAGTTCTCTGGGGTATAACATTGAGCCTCCTGTGATCTGTATGGAACTGGTCAATGTCATTACCTACACAATATTTCCTATTTTTGCCATCTGTCTGAGGTATAGCAATCTCACTTTCAACAACTGCCAGAAAATTGTTCAGGCTTTCAGAGAAGGGCAGATCATCCCACATCAAGGAATCACAATTCTGGGAAGCACCAGCTATCCCTTCAAGTCTAAGTGTGGAAGGTGAACAACATGTAGTTCTTGTTTGAAGGACAGTGGTGGTACTGACATCATGATGCTGGTAACATGGGAGCTCACATGGTGAATCCATACTTTTAATTTCTGCTGCACTGGAGGATTCTGTTTTACCCTGTTCCAAAGGCTCTTGCATTTGTAAGGGGGATAAATTAGAGTTAGAAACTGCAGTTTCATGGTGACTACGGCAAACTGTACTCAGATGACTAGCTTGTAAGCTAAGTTCTTTACCCAACTTTCTGGTGGCATTCTTTTTGTCCATATATGACATAAAGCTCCATGAACCTTGAAGGGGATTATGGCAACTCTTGGAACTAGTGACTTCTGCCCAGGAGACATACTGTCTGTTTTGGTGAGGTGTACCATGGGCTACACTCTGTTCTGCAGCTGAAAGATCATTATCTGTTAGCTCTGAATCAATGGAAGTGAGTTCAAGCGAAGGCTGCCAGATTCTTATAAAACTTTTTTTGTCACGGGACCAGAGAAGATAGGAAGCATTTTCAGAGCCACGTATAGTACTGCTGGGATCACTGCTCAAATGGTCTAAAGCAAGTAAGTGGCTGCTAGTTTCCTGGGAGTCACAGTAATGTTTCTTGAAACTAGGAGTCTGCAAAAGCTGATGGAAGTAGTCAACAACGGTGAATCCTGCAACATGAGGGTCAGGCAGGACAATCTGGGAAGCTACTAGTTCTTTGACTTCTCCTCTGTGTCCACAGCACTGCTGTAAGAAGTTACTGCAATCTGAATCATGTTCACATAGATTTCCAAAGTTCGTCACTCCGAAAATAAAGCTCTGTCCAACAAAACAGTTTTCAACAGCTTTAGCTAGTAAGTTCTGGGTTGCACCACTGTCCGATGTTTCTGGAATTTTATTAGAATCTTGAAGGAACCTTTGAAAGAGAATAAAAAATGTCAAGGGATGAACTTTAAAGTTTTATCTTGCAGTAAAGTCAAAAAACTCAATTAGGGCTGAAGAGATGGCTTAGTGGTTAAGGCATATGCCGGCAATGCAGAAGGACCCAAGTTCGATTCTCCAGTACCCACGTAAAGCCACATGCACAAGAGGAAGCGTGCATCTGGAGTTGGTTTGCAGTGGCTGGAGGCCCTGGCATGCCCATTCTCTCTCTCTCTCTCTCTCTCTCTCTCAAATAAATAAATAAATAAATAAATAAATAAATAATTAAAAAAAAAGCCGGGTGTGGTGGCGCACGCCTTTAATCCCAGCACTCGGGAGGCAGAGGTAGGAAGATCACCGTGAGTTCGAGGCCAGCCTGAGACTCCAGAGTGAATTCCAGGTCAGCCTGGGCTAGAGCGAGACCCTACCTTGAAAAACAAACAAACAAACAAACAAACAAACAACCAAAACCAACCAAACAAACAAAAAGACATAAAACAAGACTCAATTAGTTTGAAAGTACAGCATGCAATTATGAATGGAGAAAACATGAGCATGACCTAGGCATGCTGGTCTCTCTACTTTCCCACAGCATACAAAGAGAAAAATATTTAAGAAAACCCACAAGCCCCCAACCAATCAAGTATAAACAGATGCCTCAAAGAGCTGGGAATGTAGCTCAATGGCTGAATGCTTGTCTACCATGTGTAAAGGTCCTGGGTTCAATCTGAGCAAATGACGGTCAACCCCACAATTAGACTAGGAAAAATTAAAGAGTGATGGAAGTGGTTTTGCCCTTTTTCTTGCAACTGTGGCCATTCTACCTCTAGAGTACCTTCCTTCAAGCATGTTTGCCCCACAGTACAGTGACATGGACAGATTTCTTCTGTTACGTGGCTAGAGGAAGAGGGCAGAAGGCTGAGAGAATATTTTAATTACCTACTGTAGCTCTTGGTATTTTTAAGACTGTATCTTACTTGGTGAAACTGAGGGGATGAACTTGCAAAAACAGTGAAAAAAGTGACAAAATTTCAACTTCTGACATGTAGATATTCCCTCCAATAGCTTCTCCTGCCTTGAAGGAATATAACCATTTGACATTTTAACCTGAATTTGGATAGTCATTTGATTAAAAATGATTTTACTTTCTTATTTAAATTTCTCTAATTCAGTTTAGAATTTTGCAAATATTTTAATTATATAGCAGAGTTATCATGAATTTCAAAAGCCTACTATGACTTCAATATATATACATGAAATGAGTATAGTTTATTTTTTTGGCTTAGTTATCTTTTAAGGAAATTGATAATCAGAAATAAGACTCTAGTGAATGCTGAATACACATCTTCAGATTTTACTGTAATACTAGAGGAGGAAATAAATGGTTTAAACATTCTCACCTGTGCAAGCCAGTGGCAGTAAATCCAAAGAATTTGTCTAAGCAGCTTCCAAATATAGTAATGAAAAATAATTTGTTTGATTCTGCAACTTTTAAGGACAGTTTGTATCTGTAACTGGCATTTTCAGCTTCACCTGTAGAGCCACATTTTGGACAAGTAGACCTGGAAAAGTGGAAGGAAAAGAAATAGGGATCTCCATTTTTTTATATGATGAAAAATCTAGGCAAGTGAAAATTTAGGATAGTTTGTAAAAAGTGCTCATGGTAACGTGTATTTTTCTTATACTATTTTAAGAAGACAGAGTTTCATGTAGCCTAGCTGGCCTTACACTTGCTATTTAACTGAGGCCTTGAATTTCTGACCCTCCTGCCTCTACTCCCAGAATGCTGGGATTAAGTGGCATGTGCCACTTTACCTGGTTTGATCAATTTCTTTGGAAATTGAATCTGTTCATAACAGCTGGCTTTATAGATTCAAGCAATATCAAATTGAAAGAAATGAATATTGGAATTGATAGGAAACTGATGGAAAACTGAGAATAATAAGTAATCTTAAAATGTTTATTTGGTGTACTATGTGTATTAATGTGGATGCACATGTGTAGAGGTCAGAGGACAATTTCTGGTGTCGGTCCTTGTTTGAGGACGGGTCTGTCATTGTTTAGCACTACATTCGCTGGGTTAGTTGGCCCACAATCTTACAGGTGATTCTCCTTTCTCATCTCCACCACCTCCTTCCTCACTGAAGGTGTGCTAGGGTTACAGATGCTAGCACTACAGTATCCAGATTTGTGTGGGATTCCAACTCAGGCATTCACACTTGCAGAGCAAGTGCTTTATCCAGTGAGTCATCTCCTAGACCCTTGAAATATTTATACACAAAATAGCTAATGGCATTTCCTCAGCATTCTAGAAATTATTTTAATTCATCAGAATATGCTGAGAATTGATTGGATCATACACGTTAGATTTAAGAAACCTGCGCCAGGTGTGGTGGTGCACACCTTTACTCCCAGCACTTGGGAGGCACAGTAGGAGGATCACTGTGAGGACCTGTCTCAAAAACCACCAAAAAAAAATCTTAAAAAAAAAAACAAACATGCAACTTGGCATTGTATTCATGAGCTCATAGTGACTGTCATTAGCCACCTAAGATTGGGCCCATCAATATTCTGTCATGAGGACTCCTACCTCTTCTGGATGAACAATCAGCAGTTATTGGTTGCTGGGGAAAGGAGACATTTTCTTCAGTGGTATAGCCACTAGTAGGCTGCCCCTGCTCTGAAAAATCATCTCCAACTCATGCTTCTTATGCAAACAATCTTAGTTAAGACACAGTGGGCCACCAAAAAAACCCCCCAAAAAACAAAAACGCCAAAAAAACCATTGTAGTAGAAGTGGGACAAACAGGAAAGTAGGGTTTAGTGGGATGTGGTAGGGGACAAGAGAAGTGAATATTATCAAAATATGTGATTAACATTTATAAAAAAGTCAATAAATAAAGTCACAAATCATGCCACGTAGGAAGAGGAATTATGGTATCAGTGGGAAGGAAATGAGAAGGGGTACATTAGCTACTTTCTTGTTGCTGGGACCAAATACCCAACAAAAAGCCAGGTGTGGTGGCTCCTTTTATCCCAGCACTAGAGGCTGGGGTAGGAGGACTACTGTGAGCTCCAGGTGATCTGGAACTCACTCTAGTCCAGGCTAGGAAAAAGGGTTGATTTTAGCTTACAGTCTGAGGTTATAGTCCATCATGGTAGGGAAGATATGGAGGCAGGAGCTATGTGGCAGGTGGTTACACTGTATCCGCACTTAGGAAGTAGAGAGAGATGAATGCTGGTGCTCAGCTCTCTCCTTTTTATACAGCCCAGGACTCCAGACCACATAATGGTTCTGGCTATAGTCAACGTGTGCCTTCCCACCTCAACCTAATCAAGATAATCCTTCTTAGGCATGCCCAGATGCTAGCTTCCTAGGTGATTCTAGGTTATGTCAAGTTGATTATCAATATACACTACCACAGAGGGTAACAGGGGAGTGTTATGATCAAAATACATTATATGATTTATGAAAATGTTATAATGAAAACCATTATTATGTATAATTAACGTATGCTAATAAAAAACTTACAAAAACCCTTCAACTTAGCTTGTTTCTAAGAAACATACAATTGTGGCAAAAATTGTGGCTAGTTAAAAAGTACACATCAAGTTCAAGTCTAGTATGTACTAGCTGCTTGGTCTGGTGTAATTACTAAATATCTGAAGTGGTAAGTGCCTTTTCTGTAAAATCTAAGGCCAATGAAGCTATAGTGCAAATCTTCCAAACTGTGTTGTCTGCTTCTCCTTTATAATTATATTAAATATGTAATTACTTTAACTTCTACTTAACCTCCTAGTCCTCTAGCTGAGCAATATTTTCATCTTCTTATGATAATGGCACATATTAGAGCCTTATATTTTCTCTACGTGGCTAATAATTTGGCTTAAAAGTAGTAAAGCAGAAATAGGAATCAATATGACAGATGGCTGTATAAATTTGATTGCTGCCAGACAGCCACTAGGGGCAGACTAAAATCCTTAGCTCTCAAAACGACTCTTCAACACCATTATATGTCTGCTCTAATCATGCATCAGTATTTTGCAAATTGGGAAAGTTTCCAACACACATGACTTAATTCTGTATTTACAAACAGGGAAACAGGTTTGAATTTTTCCCAAGGAGACAGAGTTAATGGATTTTAATATAAAGCCTCAAGTTCCTTCCTATCTTGGTGTTCCTTCCTGTATGAGGTCTTATGATAACTATGAGAACAATATGATTCATGACAAATAGCATAACAATAATAGCCAGACAAAAACTAGGTATAGGGCTGGAGGGATGGCTTAGTGGCTAAGGCGCTTGCCTGCAAAGCAGAAGGACCCAAGTTCAGTTCCCCAGTACCCACATAAGCCAGATGCACAGAGTAGCGTCTGCATGTTTTTGCAGTGACAGGAGGCCCTGGAGCACCCATTCTCTCTGTCTCTCTGCTTACAAATGAATAATAAAAAAACAAAAACAAACTAGGTCTATTTGTGTTAATGTATATGTATCCTAAATTATATACTTTAAAACTTATGCATAATTAAGATACAGTTAAAATATTTAACAAGGTTGAATATATTCAAAGTAAACAACATTTGAAATACACTGAGTAGAGATTATCATAATCAAATTAATAATTATCATCATCCACACTGTACATTTGATCTCCAGACTTGTTCATCTTCTATCTATATTCTTTTTTGCATGGATATGTATGTGGTGTATGTATTTTCACTTCTTAAGTCTGTCTATTGAAAAGGAGGTATCGTCTACAAAGCTCCTAACATCTTGCCTAGTACATAGCAAACACTCATCAAGGTCACATACGTCTAAAGGGCCAAAAGTGGTTGAAGATTTCTATATATTGTATCTCTATTCCTGATTATATATCACACTAATGTTCTAATCATGCATATATAGGCATATATATGACTATGTTTGCATAAAAATTATATTTAAGTGACTTGTATAAGGCCACTCAGTTTTAAGTGGGGAGGGTTGGAGCCAGTGTGGTGACTAATGTCTATGAATCCCAGCACTTGGAAGACTGAGGCTGGAGGATTGACTAAGGCCAGTTTGTGCTATGTAGTTATGTCCTGGCCAACCCGGGACACAGAGTGAGACCCTGCCTGTCTCAAGCACCCCTACCCCAGGGATATGTTGGAAGTGAGCTAAGATTTTTGCATCAGGACTGGGCTTTGCTCTGAGAAGTTATTTTTCCATCTCTGAGGTAGGTAATTAGCAAAGAGTTGGTAGTTACCTGAAATGTCTCTCTAGAAACTGCATTATTAATCAGTGCTATTCTGGGATTCTATAAAGAAGCAAATCTTGGAAACTCCTGATGGAATGTACTGGGGAATTCAGTTCATACTGGTCCCTGTGTCACAGAACGTGCATACTTGTGTTTCCCCTCATGCTTTTACTCTTTACCTTCTGGAGACAAGGATTATCCGAGAGAAGCACTTTTGGCACGATGGATATACAAAACTCGAATTCTGGACAGCAAGTACTGAGCCAAGAAGAAATTTTTGTCTTCTATTATTCATGTGTCTATACCGTGGCCTACAAAACAAATTACCATGTGGGTAAATGGCACATCTTTGACCATATGTGAATATTCAAACAACTTAGCCAATGGTGATCTTTTGCTTCATTTTCAAAGCAAAGGCAGTGTCAATAAATACAATAGCCCCACCCCAGCACAACCTCCCCATGCCAGGTAAGCACTAAGCTTTATGTCAATGTACTAGAATTAAGTTTGTTAATGATGCTCATGCTATAGTACAGGTGTGGTCAGAGGACAACTTGAAGAAAACTGGTAATAGAAGGAACATATCTCAACATAATAAAGGCTATATCTA